>BPLQ01002438.1:0-47193 GCA_021605075.1 Caerostris darwini | reverse complement strand
CAGAATTAGAGACCAAAACCAGAATCATTCACGAGGGGAGAATTCCATTCACAGCGTTTGAATGATAACACTTTTGAGCCCTGAACTCAAAGTGAAAAAGTTTTGTTTCAATTCTCGTGAAAAGGCATTTGAACCAAAGACTGTTCTAATGCTTTTTCATGTCCGACTAGAATAGGAAGCTTGACACATCGCACTTTCTGATAAAGAGACTTATATTTTCGATATGTAGGTGATAAGTACCATTTTTAGCTAGAGAGAGAATTCATCTTTTGCTTTCAACAAGCGCACAAATCTGTGTGAAGAATTCCACACATATCAAAACTTTTACCATTTTTAACACGTTCCAATCGTTGTTTTAAACCCAAATTCTTTCCGGTAGCTGTCAGATCCAAATCGTCAAATGCTTCGGCGGTATCCTTATAGAACATACCAGCACGTAAAAAATTCTTTTGCGAGGATTCTGAGTGAAACAAAGTACTTTGAATATATGTTTTATAAGCATAATTACTCTCAGAAGAAATCTGACGATCATTGAGTGATATGTGACATTCGGAAAACATAGTATTCAATAGATAATTGATTGGCCCACAGAGATCGTTGGCTGTAAAAGCTGTACCATCTGCTTTCAGAATTTTTGCTTGAACGTTCAGAAAGACATGTGTCAAATCGAAATACGCATCTCCTAATCCCGATATGAGAAATTCGATGGTATTGCTATCAGAAATAGAAGCAACCGGATGTATTTCCACAAAACTAGAATGATTTATTGCTAGTTGGATTTTTTCCGGAAGGAAAAGATCTAGTTCGGACTTTGTACAATAACATTGCTCCATTTTTCCTAGAGAGTTGAAAATACGTCCGATGAAGCCGCTTTCCTTCGCTTCGACTGTTGCTTTAGAATTGATTTTTTTCTTTTAATAGTCTTTCGGGTTCCCCCTCCCCTCAACTTGCGAAGAATATCTGTTGTTATTTCTCGTCTAGATTGAAAGAATTGATCTTTCGCCGCATCGCGGAGCGATTTTCCTTGCGATACGTCTTCAACAATATTGCGACCGGATGTCAATAAACGTTTGCCTAAATATTTCCCTGCTTGTATCATCAACGGTAAAGCATATCGACGCAAGTTACTGAAAAAACCATATCCTCGTTGAATAGGGAAACTTGATGAAAAGTATGGATCACCATTCCCGATTTGATTCTGATAATACGAAATGCAATGTTCGGGTTGTAATATGTGTCCGTACTTCGCCATGATCGTTTTTAATTATGAAAACTACTAAGAATATGATGGTATTTATATAATTTTCTTCCGGAAGGATAGCACTAAATTTGTTTTACCCGATATGAATTTGATGGGGGTACCGCTACTTGTACGCATTTCAATCTCAATAACATCAAAGAATTGTTTTTTAACTCTAAAGTACAACGGAACCGAAAAGTATTTAACAATTTGATCATTATGTTCATTGGCTACGGGAATTATTTTCAGAATAGATGCTGCGGAATCTCCTACTAGAGAGGCGGACACAATATCGCAGTACACATAGACTTCAGTTATGCCAGCGCGTAATTCTATAGCATATACGGATTTATAATCACCCTGACCAAAAGTTCTCCTGTCGAATCCTAATAGGTCTTTAAGTTTTTCTCCAAACGTTACAATAGTGTTTTGGGGAACATGTAATCCCACCCTAGAATCTGCTGTCAATCGTAAAATTATATACTTGAATTCTTTAAATAAGTTTTTAGCTTCCTGATACATTCCGCTTGGAATTATGAATGTTGTCATTCTGCTCTCTTTTGCGAGTAGTGGGGAAAATTTTATATACGATCACGCGAAATGATTCATCCTTTATTGAACCCACAGGCTGAGAATATGGAAATTGCATTTTCAATAGTTCACCGCGAACGACATATGCATCATCGATTATGTTCAGAGCGTCCATTAACCGAGGACATAAATTTCGTTTGAATTCAATGTTTATATTGGATCGCAATGTAACTATTAACTGTTCATTACTTTTTGTAAATTTAATATAATCCGACATTCCTAAATCGGCTAATTTAGAATCAATTTGTAGAAATAAATCTCCCTCTTCAAATTTTATTTCATGGATATGATCTAAAATAGGTTCTCTTGCAATCAATTTAATTTCTTGATTTTTGAAAATTTGCTTGTTAGGGGTATGATAATTGATAACAACCAAAAATCCTTCTGGACTGCTAGGAGTTATATCGTCTTTGTTTGGATCTAAGTTAAAAAGTCTTAATAGTTGGTTTGCCTTTTCTGCTGTAACAATCCAATCCCATCCTCGTTTCAATTCAATTTTCAGTTTTTTGTTATTTTTTATTAAAGTAAATATCAATGGAGGATCGATAAAAATCTTTTTCATATTCGCATTAAATCCTGTCACAAAATCTGCATGATCTTCGTTGTAGAGGGAAACGTTGAATTCTGGAAAAATTGTTTCCGCTACGACATCAATCTCTCTTTGAATTGTATAGGAATCGTTGTAGCGAGTTTGGATTGTAAAGTACTTTCCTGGAATAGTAGCTTCTGTTAAACAACACTCCCATTCACCATTCAAAGCGATTGGTTTGGCTAATTTCGTTCGAAAGTGATCAGGGGTGTTGTCCGGGAAATAATTCATACTCGCATTTGAAGGCAGCAGTATATGAAAATCACTTATGTTTTCAGCCATTCTGTTTTAATCCAAGAGTTAAACGAGTCGTCAAATCCAACCCACTTTACCAGCAATTGTTGAGAAGAACCTCTACCTTTCGAACGAATAATTTTTTCGATTGCCCAAAAATCGTTTTCAGTCTTATCGATTTTTTGCAATTCTTCTGCATAGAACCGACCCACAATTTCTTTACCAGAGAAATCTTGTAAAACATAGGTCGGGGGATTTGTTGGAAAACGTTTATAAATTTTAAACGTTTCTTCGGTCCAACCAGGCAAATAGCCTTTCTTAAAAACTTTGTGAGCTTTTGAAATCCTCACCACATCGTCCACCGCAAAGCGAAACCGGATTGGCGAACTTATGTTGTACAAAGATTTATATAACAGAGGTTCATCGGCTTCCCTGACGTTAGCAGGAGCAAATCCATGACTTCGATGAACTGAATGATTGTATGAATCAATTAACGGTTGTAAAATGTCTAAATACTTGTACGAATTTCGATATGTGAAAACACGATACATTCTATCGCGTAACGTTCTATGCGCTCTTTCCAAAATAGCACATTTTGTTTCGCTTTTTGTTGAATAATGGTGAATTTTATATTTTTTAAACAGAGCCCGAAGGGTTTTGTTATAAAACTCAGTGCCCTTGTCGGTTTGGATATTCTTAGGCTTTGCTTCTTTAAAAACTTTGTGAAAAATCTTAGCGATCGTTAGCGCTTTTTGTTTTTGACAGGAAAAGCTCTTAAATATCTCGACATAACGTCTATAACAGTTAAAAGATATCGATAACCGTTGTTAAACCGTGACAATTTTTGTAAATCCACCAAATCACTTTGCCATAACTCGTTCACCCCATATGCGATTGTTTTCCGTCGTTGGAATTTATAGCGAACAGGAAAATGAAGTGAATAGGTATCTTCTCCAGAGAGAAATTTCCTAACGTGACTTTTCTTCAAACCGCTAGCTTCTGACAGTCTCTTGACACCTCCGAACGAGCCTGGCTCTTTGGGGTCGTAGTACAATTTTTTCAATCTTTCCAACTTGTCCATTTTAAGGGCTGAGTTTCGGACATATCCGGGGAACTTTCACGACTTGAGAACGTTCGTGACTTTTCCGAGGTTGTTCGTTTTTTAGGTTTGGATGCAGATATTCTTGGTGAACTTAGTTCACTCAGTTGTGGATCTAATTGTGAGAGAATGAATCGGTCTTTCACATATTTATTTCCGATCCACTGTATGGGTATATTCGTAGCTAAAATCCCTTGCATAAAGGTATGGAAACCTACAGGCGGTTTTATATCAGCTCTTTCATTTCTCATTAAATAACTGAATAAATCGATTCCATTACTTCGGTATTCTGTTTTTCCATCTTTTTCCAATTCGTTCAATTCATTGAATGTATAATTGCTCTCTCTGAGCCTTTCCAGAATAGGTAGAATATATTTTTTTCTTGTTTTCGGAACAGTGTATGCAATGTACTTTGCGATCATGTTCATTCTAGAAGGTACGGGCGAAGAGATTTCTTCATGTAATGCGTCTGTTTGTAGGAGTTCCTTTGGAATCACAAATGGTTTCTGAGGAGGAGAAGGTTGCATCACGCGCTGATATTTTGGTATCCAGTGAGATAATAATTTAGCTTTCACATCATCTGGTGTTTCCTCTTCATGTAATAGTTTTGAAATATTATCCTCAATTCTTATTTCAGGTTTATTCAGCTGATAGTATTCTGATACAAGCTCTGGTGGGACTAAAGCCATTTTTCGAGCCATTTTCTCTTTCTTTCAAATTCTCTTTCCTATAGCTTTCCCCACTAGACCTCCGACGAAGCTCAAAACAGCAGGCAGAACAAGAGGTAAAAATCCCCCTGTTTGATTTGTTAATAACTTGCGCTTTCGAGCAATAGAAATATTTCTGTTAGCTAATTGGCGAATGGTTCTCTTATAGCGACACAATCGTTTGACATTCGCTTTCGGAACATTACCTGCTAATACATTTTGACATATTTCACACAGTGTTTTTATCTGTTCGTTGCTAGCGCTCTTCAGTATTGCGTTTCTTTGTTGTGGACTCGCAGCGGATAAAACATGCAACAAGTGCACATGACGTTTGATTCGATTCATTTTTCTTCTGGAACAAAAACCCAATTAACACCGTTATTATCTGGAAAAATAGATTGTCGCAATCTCAGTTCGTCATCTGTCGTTGGGAAGCAATCCACAAGTAGAAATTGATATTTGTCCGCTGTTGCCTTTTTATAAGCATCCATAAAAATTTTAGAACGATCGGGGAACACCTGCCTACCAAAGCACGCAATTTGTGACTGATCTCTATTGTTTCGAAAGAGTATTATATAGTGTGCATTCAGGCTAATGTCTCTAGCAACTCTAACGCGAGGAAAAAGATTCTGTGTTATCAATATTATGCTAAACTTTTTATGATGAGATTCGACAGTAAACATTTGTGATATATCCGATGTCAAATTGTTCATAAGATCATCTAGAATCAAAAGATCAAATTGTTCGTCAGCTGTTGGCAATCCAGATATGAATTTGATATTTTTCTCACTACAAAACCATGGTTGAAAAATCTTATAACACCATACAACTTTTTTTATCGGAATTTCATAAACTTGTTCAGAAATAATTTTTCGAACTAAATGAGTTTTTCCGCTTTGACTTGGTCCGTTAATTATCATTGAAGATGGGAATTTGAGCTGTAGAAACATTGCTTTAATACTAATTTTTAAAGTTTCTAAATGAAACAGTATCAAATTTCAACACACTTCACACACTCTTTTGAATTCGCTTTTCGTTAATTGAACGCCTATAATCTCAGGAATGGGATTCAAGGTTCGGTTTACAAAAAAATAGCGCAAATCAAAAATTTTCTCTCTATTTTTATAGCAAATATGAAGATATATTTTCCGTCCAATATGTTTAGAAATAATGCAAGATGTGTTTGTGATATTCACTTTTTGAGCGAATTCTGACGGTATTTGCGATTGCGAATAAATAATAAATACTATGAATTCAACACTCATAAAAATCAGCAAAACGATGAAGTTAGACCAATTTGATTTCTTTACGTTCAACATTTTTCTTAGAATGAGATATATTTGCAAAGATTTTTATAAACCTGTTCGTGAACGAATTCTTTTTATTCGGATTTCTAACAATAGTATGTTTTGCTAAAGATAGTAGAAAACCTATTTTAATTAAAGTGATTCCGTCGTGAAACAGCGAATGTGCAATTTCGGTAAATAATTGTTCAGTAACCGGAGCTATTTCGGAGAGATGTGATAATTTAGCTCCGCAATATTGTTGTATCTCTTCCATTTTGATTGAAAAGACAACATCAACAATGCTTATATAGGCACTCTAAAAGAAATAAAATAAAAACTCGTTTTCTTCTTAAATATGACTAGAACTCTTAACTCTAAAAGAATTGAATGATATGGATGTTAGATGTCGATTATGACAACCACACCATTCAATTCCTAAGCGAGATAGTATAAAACTTCATCTAGTTGTTACACAGCCTAACAGAGGGCGCATCTTACAAATCTATTTTATCATCACATCTTAGAAACGAATCAGTTATTATTACACTTAACGTGCGGATTAAATATTACACTTTCACTGCGTCAAGTTGTTCTTTCTCCTTCGAAAGATGTTAATGTACCTTCAAGGTGAACGAGTTCATTGAAGCGAAGCGAAGCGAGGCGAAGCGAAGAAAGCTTTGCACTTTCACTACACGAACCAACTCATACCTTCGACCTCTCCTAAATATTTAAATGAACCTTACAAGCGAACGAGTTCTTGATGCGCTACGCGCCTTACACACGTAGCACACCTTCGAGGAGAACGAGTTATTGATGAGCTACGGACGTAGCACGCGTTGCACGCGTAGGACACGTAGCAAGTGGTCCAGTTATTAGCACGGTAATACTACTCTTCTCAATATATGAGTCCCTCGCTATCTATAATGAGCTAGCTCTCTTTATCTAGCTAACCCATGAATCTATACCTTAAACCAAAATTTTATTCAGTTTCTAAAAATGGTATTTTCACAGAAACTAAATGAAATTTTGGTTTAAGGTATTATGTACCACTCAAGAATCATATCAAATCCAACAGTTAAAATCCAACAGATAAGATTATAGTGATACGATTTCAAAATTTTAAATGCTAACACCTACAATTTTGTTGGAATGTGATATCCATAATGAAAAACCATAAATAGACTTGGCGCGATACTCGTAGCACGAAAGCGCTACACAGACTGAGAAGAAAAGTGAAAACAACCAAAAAAACAGAGAAGCAACAGAAAGCAAAATATTTCAACAAATTTTCCACGTGACCTTCTTCACACATGATGGAATTTTGCATGCGGCAAATGGTGGATTTCATTGAAGCATGTACCAGACCAAAAGGAATCTTTTGAGTCTGATGGCATCTTTGAAATCAGATGCAGTTTGCGGATTATTAGCCTACACTTTTCATTTCAGGTTTCCCTACAGCGAAATTCTCTATCTGACGTCGTGCAAGAGGACGTTTCCCCATTCGTTCAGTCAAACGTTTCTTGACTCAGCAGTTTGGTGACAGAATTATTTATTAGTTCCCCCGATCTCACTTCAATGGATTTCTGGCTGTGAGATACCTGAAATCTGCATACCTCAAAATACCTTAAACCAAAATTTCATTCGGCGTCTGTAAATACACTCATGTCCATAAATTAAGGATAATGAAGTTCAGGCAAAGAAAGAGACAGAAGCAAAACAAATTTGACTTATTTGTAAAGTATATTTATTAAACAAAAGGTAAGGAGCAAAAACGATGCTATATGTTGGACATAATTAATAAAAATTGCGATTTTTACTCCCTGGAGCAAATTTCAAAAAAGAACCTATTTACAAAAAGCAGTATAACATGGTTAGTATGATGGTTAATATGGAGTATGTCTCCCGGACGATGCAATACAGGCCTTACAACGCCTAGGCATGCTGAGTATCAAATTATCAAACTGATCTTGGTTAATATTACACCACTCATCAAGCAATGCCCTCCGAAGTTCCGGTTGACAGGTGGGAGGGGGTTGATGGGCTGCAATTCGTCGGCCAAGTATATCCCACACATGCTCTATTGGATTCAAGTCCGGTGAGTATGCTGGCCCATCCATACGGGTGATATCCTCCAATTGAAGGCATTCGTCTACAATGTTTGCACGGTGAGGACGGGCGTTATCATCCATAAACAGAAATTCACACCCATGGCGTCCCGAAACAAACGTACATGTTGTTCCAGAATGACATCCTGTAGATGTGGCCTGTCATCGTTACACTCTGAACATGCAGGTCAGTTCTAGAACCAAGAATAATTCCTCCCCAAACGAGCCATCCTGCACCACCGTAACGGTGTCGTTCAATGGTGTTCTCTTGGTGGTAACGGGTACCTGGCGCTCTCCATATGAAAGTCCGGCGAGAATCAGACTGCAAACTAAACCTGGATTCGTCGGAAAACATCACACCAGACCACTGTTGCAGTGTCCACAATGCATACTCTCCACTCCAGGTTAATCGCAGGCGACAGTGAGTTGCGGTAAGTGGAACACATCTGACAGGCCTACGAGCATATAGACCAATGTGCCCTAAGCGTCTGTACACGGTCTGCCTTGAAACTGTCGTACCGGTAGCTGAAGAGAGCTGACGAGACAGGTCTGATGTTGTGCTCCGTCTGTTTCTTTTGGCAGTAACTGCTAAATAACTGTCCTTATTCGGCGTTGTAACTCGGGGGCGACCCATGCTGTAACATCTACTCACATTACCATCATCTTGGAATCGTTGCCAAAGCCTGGAGATGACACTCCGGGCTATTCCTAGTTCCTCGGATACTTCCAGCTGGGTACGTCCACATTCCAGTCGTCCGATAATTGTACCACGTAAAAAATCATCCAAATGCTTCCTTTGTGCCATAACTATTCGGTTATTGCACTGAAAGGCTTTTAAAGCGCTTGTGAACAATTTTACTTCTTTGCCACCATTCCTTATATACCCCTCTCTTACACTCTCGTCATTGTGACGTACTATCCGCGCCATCTGGTGGTTTCCTGTAATTTGCATATTCTTCTTCAAGATGTGTGTGATAATACTACAGGTGAAATTTTTAGTTTAGAGTTCAATTTCTGTGTGATTCTGAATTATCCTTAATTTATGGACATTAGTGTAGTATGATAGCTTTACTTAGATCAAATTGCCTAGTATCACATTTTTATTAAATCGAACTCAAAATGCATACCTTTATCTTTTTCAAATAGAAAAATATACATTTTAATTTATTCTTAAATTTGACTACTATTTAAAGGAAAATAAAATATAAAATGTTCCTCCAATTTTGAAAGTCGCTGTGCTTTTTAAAATTAAAATGTTTATATGAAGGAACTCTTTTTTTAACACTTTTTGAAAATTTTCGTTATTCGTTATATTGTATTTTCGAATACATTGACTTCTCAAATTGAAATACAGTCCTTATGTAACTTCTTTGCAAGATTGTAGCATTTCAAACACATAAACATATTGCAGTACGCTGCCTACTTGAATTTTTGAAAAATATCTCACTATAAGAATAATCTTTCTCCAATTTTTTTGTTCATATATATATCAAATTCATTTAACATTTTACAATTTTAGACAATCGAAAATGTATGGTCTAAAATTTTAAATTAAGGATATATTATTTGCGGATAGACTGAAAAGCAGAACATGAAAGAAAATAACAGGAATTACCTTTTTTATGTAACATAAATAAAATATATATAAATTATAATGATGATTTCTTTAGGAATACCATATTTATAGCATAAAATAAAAATCTTACTTTATTTGATTTATATCAAACACAAAAATCGTTAGATCCATGCTGTTAAAAAATATTTCAATATTTAAAAAATTGTAGCATAATAATTATATGCCTATTTATAAAAGTCAAGAATATAAAGAAAAATTTGTTTACAGAAATATGAATATTGAATTTTTTTACTCACTATAAAAATGTACCCCAATCTCAAGAAGAAAATATATCTTCAAAGTTTTCGCTTTCTCTATGATTTTGCATAGAAATTGGAATTATGATTTATTCTTAATAAAATTTATTAATGTATATCCTATTTATAACCTAAGATAATAATTCTATTTAAGAAAGATTCAATTACGTTTGGCTTAAATCAAAGACAAAACTCGTTCTATCCCTTTTACAAAAAATAATTCCGCATTTAAAAATTGCCACCCCAATAATTATTCCTAACAGTAAAACGCGGAAAAATGCATACTGAATTTTTTCCCACCCGAAAAATCTCTAAAAAAGGAAACTGCAGATGAGATACAAAATTTCTTTTGCTTCTCTAGAAGACATTTTTTCTCGCCGTGACATTTTCCCTGACACTCCAGATAAGAATTTTTCCGAAATGTATGATGCTTCACTAAGTCCGCATCAACCCGATAAGCTCACCTTCCATGCCATAAAAAAGGACTCTTAAAAATCTATCCGGAAAAGTATGTGAAACACATAATAAAATCTTTTTTTTTCGAATGTGTTTGCATCGTTGCAGTAGCTTTGTACTACCATTAAATTGTTTCCACTAGTTTTTCTCTTTCCTATTCAAGATCAATAGAAATTTTTCAAGCTCTTGTGTTAAGTGCTCGGAATTGACTTTGACCTTTGATTACTTGGAGAGGTTTTTTTCTGACTCGTATCCGAGCAAATTGATTTCTTTTTCAGAGTCAAATTTCCTGCTCTGCTGACCATAAATTTTCTATCCACGTTTCATTTCGAAAGTAAGTTGCTTTCGAATTCTTCTCCATTACAAACGATTCTCGAATAAAATATTTATCTGTCTAATTTTCTACTTTTTCAATGGGAGTTTCTCTAAAAATTAAATTCAATTTTTACTTTTAAAATTTGCACTTGGCAATGTTCAGCTTGATGAGTGGATGCTTTCTTCTTGTGTAATACATACAGTGACTCTAAAAAAGGATTCGTTTTTCGTTATATTTCTTTCTGAAACTGTACATTTTTAAGCATTTTTCATGCCGAAGTTTATTCAGTAATTCAAGTAAATTTATTAATTTTGATAGTGAAGATCACTGCATAATTAATTTGGATAAAATCAAATACAGCCCTTTATTAACAGGATGAAAAATCGGAATTTTATGACAGCAAATAGTGTTTTATTGATTGTTCAACGTACCGGTAAGTTTGTCTACTAGACATTTTCTACTAAATTCTTCAAAAAAATATTATTAGGTTAAACTCGGAGGATTTTTTTTTTACTTCTCCTAATCGATGATCCAAAGCATCCTGTTAAAAATATCAATTTCTGGTTGTCACTGAAGAAATCCTTTGTTTACTTTTTCTTAGACATATTGGGGATTTTGGTATGTAGTAATATGATATATGAACACCATGATATATTCGGCGTTTAAACTACGGTGCAAAATCAGCAAAAAACAAACAATAACCACTTAAAAACGAGTTCTGTGAGAATAAATGTTGCTATTAACTTAGTTATGTCTCTTCGACGACCATTTGAAACTATTGTAACTGCTAAAACTTAGGCAATTATGCAATGAAACAACATTTTATAATTTTTATTCTTAAAAATGTTTTTCAATTGATTGAAAGAAAAATTTCCACAAGTTTTTATTTGGAATTTTCATTTATTTTGAATTTATTGAATTTTTTATAACATTGAAATGAACTATCGTCTGACACATACGTAAAAATAAAAACCATGCGGAATTTCTTTAAAAATTGGCTTTATTAATAAACCCACTGTAACTTTAAGGACTTTTAAGGCAGGCCCTAAAAAAGACAATTATCCCTTTTTTTCTTTCGTGTGTCTAGTGTAGTAAGTCACAGTGCATCCTGAGCGAGTAATAGATGGCATTCACTGAGTGCATCTTTAATGCGAGCTTATTTTACTACAAATTTACATTGTTAGGGGCAAAGTATCTAGAATTAATTCCGAAAAAATGTGCTACAATTTTTTGAAATATATGCATTAAATTAGATTTCAGATTGTAAAAATTAGACTAAATGTTTTAACAGTAAATAGCATAGTTGTTTAAGTAAAGAAATCGTAGTTTATTTAATAAAGGATTTAATTTTAATAGTATTTAATATTTTTGTAAGGAAAAGTTAATGAAAAAATTTTAAAATATTCGAAACTCTATGAAATACTTTTATAATTAATTTTAAAAAGCCAATTTTACGAATAAAATTTTCTCCTACAGAAAATCATTCTTATTATTATGAATGAAATTGTACAAATTGTAACAAAACCATTATTATTATTAAATCATCCTAGATACTTTTACAATAAAAATCAAAAATTAAATCAATTACTTCGGAATTCATTTGTAAAAAAAAAAATGTTCTTTACAATTATTTTCCACAATTGAATTACATTTAAAACTTAAAAATAGTGAACTGAAATGAATAGTGAACTGGAATGCTGTATAAAAATAAAGTGGCATTCTCAGTTTCGTAAGTATAAAAGATTCAGCAAGGCATCCGTGTCACTACAGCTGGCGTATCCAATCTGTTGAACAGCTAGTGCAACTGATTGGTGAGTTCTATGTTGAATTGAAATTTTTCGAAACTCGTTTCTCAGTTTCGTAAATATAAAAGATTGAGCAAGGCATTTGTGTCACTACAGCTGGCGTATCCAATCTGTTGAACAGCTAGTGCAACTGATTGGTGAGTTCTATGTTGAATTGCCATTTTTCGAAACTCGTTTCTCAGTTTCGTAAATATAAAAGATTGAGCAAGGCAACCGTGTCACTACAGCTGGTGTATCCAATCTGCTGAACAGCTAGTGCAACTGATTGGTGAGTTCTATGTTGAATTGCAATTTTTCGGATTCAGTTGGTATATAAAGATCAAAATGTAACAAAAAATTGTATTACATCTTATTAGAGTAGTTCCTAAATCAAATTATGCCCGAATATCTTTTTCTATCCTAAACTAAATCTTAAATAAACTTTATGAAACAAGACATTATGCCTACTAAACTTGAACAGGAATCAGAACTAACAGGTGGGCTGAAACGTTCATAGCCTGACACATAGATGGCGCTACTACTATTAAATCCATATAATTTTTAGTTAGCCCTAACCTTCAAAAGACATGTGTATAAATTTGACAGCGGTGGCACTATTAGTATGTGAGTTATAGCATTTTTAGTGAAGCAACTTTTGTTAGTTTGAAAAAATGGATAAAAAGGAATTTCGTGTGTTAATAAAGCATTGCTTTTTGGAGAAAAAAATAATATTGAAGCCAAGGCTTGGCTCTATAAACATTATTCAGACTTTGCACCAGGAAAATCAACTGTAGAGAAGTAGTTTGCTAAATTTAAACGAGGCGAAATGAGCACCGAGGATGATGCAAGCAGTGGACGCCTCAAAGAGGGTGTTACCGACGAACACATCAAAAAAGTCCACAAAATAATTTCTCATAACCGTAAAGTGAAGTTGATTGAGATAGCTGAGACCCTAAAGATATCAAAGGAACGTGTTGGACATATCGTGAATGAATATTTGGATATGCGAAAGCTCTGTTCAAAGCGGGTGCCGCGCCGAGCTCACAATCGACAAAAACAACAACGAATTGATGATTCTAAGAAGTGTTTGGAGCTGTTCAATCTTAATAAACCCGAATTTTTGCGTCGATATGTGACAATGGATGAAATATGGCTCCATCATTTCACACCGGAGTCCAATCGACAGTCAGCTGAGTGGACTGCACGTGATGAACTCTAAAAACGCTATAACTCACGTACTAATAGTGTCACAGCTGTCATATTTATACACGTGTCTTTTGAAGATTAGGGCTAACTAAAAATCATACGGATTTAATACTAGTAGCGCCATCTATGTTTCAGTCTATGAACTTTCCATCCCACCTATTAGATGCTGATATTCATTTGGTATTAATTAAAACACGGCATTCCTTTAATGGAAAAGGCATTTGCATCTGTCTCCAGAGGCATGAAAAACGCGTTGGGGTCCCTCAAAGAGGTCTGTATGTTTTATATGGGTATAAAGTATCTAGAAACTGTTATATAAAGGACATGTAGAATTTAATGAAAAACAATTATTTGTCAACATCAAACTTCTGATGAAACTCGAAAATGGGAAATTTTTCAATTAGTAATAATATTAAAAACAATACCATAAGAAATATAATTTTGTAATAATTTCAAGTTTAATAAAGTTTATACAATAAAAGAATTATATTTTTAATTTAATTGTGTAATTTCTTTCTCGTATATTTCAAACGAAAGACTTTTTTTTCTATTTGCATTTCTTGAATGAGTGCATACACTATGTAAGTCATGAGAAAATTCCCTTAAATGTTTCGTATTTACACTCATGTCCATAAATTAAGGATAATTCAGAAGCACACAGAAATTGAACTCTAAAATAAAAATTTCACCTGTAGAATTATCACACACATCTTGAAGAAGAATATGCAAATTACAGGAAACCACCAGATGGCGCGGATAGTACGTCACAATGACGAGAGTGTAAGAGAGGGGTATATAAGGAATGGTGGCAAAGAAGTAAAATTGTTCACAAGCGCTTTAAAAGCCTTTCAGTGCAATAACCGCATAGTTATGGCAAAAAGGAAGCATTTGGATGATTTTTTACGTGGTAGAATTATCGGACGACTGGAATGTGGACGTACCCAGCTGGAAGTATCCGAGGAACTAGGAATCGCCCAGAGTGTCATCTCCAAGCTTTGGCAACGATTCTAAGATGATGGTAATGTGAGTAGATGTTACAGCACGGGTCGCCCCCGAGTTACAACGCCGAATGAGGACCGTTATTTAGCAGTTACTGCCAAAAGAAACAGACGGAGCACAGCATCAGACCTGTCTCGTCAGCTACCGGTACGACAGTTTCAAGGCAGACCGTGTACAGACGCTTAGGGCACATTGGTCTATATGCTCGTAGGCCTGTCAGATGTGTTCCACTTACCGCAACTCACTGCCGCCTGCGATTAACCTGGAGTAAAGAGTATGCATTGTGGAAACTGCAACAGTGGTCTGGTGTGATGTTTTCCGACGAATCCAGGTTTAGTTTGCAGTCTGATTCTCGCCGGACTTTCATATGGAGAGCGCCAGGTACCCGTTACCACCAAGAGAGCACCATTGAACGACACCGTTACGGTGGTGCAGGATGGCTCGTTTGGGGAGGAATTATTCTTGGTTCTAGAACTGACCTGCATGTTCAGAGTGTAACGATGACAGGCCACATCTATCGGGATGTCATTCTGGAACAACATGTACGTTTGTTTCGGGACGCCATGGGTGTGAATTTCTGTTTATGGATGATAACGCCCGTCCTCACCGTGCAAACATTGTAGACGAATGCCTTCAATTGGAGGATATCACCCGTATGGATTGGCCAGCATACTCACCGGACTTGAATCCAATAGAGCATGTGTGGGATATGCTTGGTCGACGAATTGCAGCCCGTCAACCCCCTCCCACCTCTCAATCGGAACTTCGGAGGGCATTGCTTGATGAGTGGTGTAATATTCCCCAAGATCAGATTGATAATTTGATACTCAGCATGCCTAGGCTTTGTAAGGCCTGTATTGCATCGTCCGAGAGACATACTCCATAGTAACCATCATACTACTCATGTTATACTGTTTTTTGTAAATAGGCTCTTTTTTGAACTTTGCTCCAGGGATTTTTATTAATTATGTCCAACATATAGCATCTTTTTTGCTCTTTACCTTTTGTGTAATAAATATACTTTACAAATAAGTCAAATTTGTTTTGCTTCTGTCTCTTTCTTTGCCTGAACTTCATTATCCTTAATTTATGGACATGAGTGTATTTGAATGAAAACAAATTTTTTCAAAATATTTTCTCTAAGCAAACACGATCAAAGAACATTCCCATTTTCTGAATCATAACTCAAAATATTTAAGTGTTTATGCTTTATTAAAATACAAGAATCATAAAAATATGTTTACCAATTTTTGGGTAACTTTTAACGAGCAAACTTTTTGATGATCGTAAATTAAATCGAAACCATTTCAAAGTGACATTTAAGCATGAAAGACATGTAAATAAGAAAATTACAGTTGATACTTTTTTATATTGAGATTTTATTACCATTTATTAAATGATTCTACTCAAAATCATTGTTGAATTTCATTTGGTTTGAAAAAATGATTTTTTATTTTTATTGTGTTATTTATTAAATATTTTATGTAATTCTCAAGAGTAAATAAATAAATAATGCTTTCTTTTATTCACATAGAAGAATGTCTGATTCGTATAAATTAAAAATGTTCATTCTACTAGAAATCGAGTGGGAATGAACTATTCTTTCCCACACCAGAAATATGTCCCATGGGGGAATCGTATTATCGAAAGGGTACTGTAAAGATAAAAATAGTAATAAAATATTACTGGTAGGTGATTTAGAGAATGATTTTAATGCATTTCTTCCATTCTATTATGTGTCAATAATACTATTTATTTATGCATAGTAATATTAGAATTCATTAAGCTAAGTTTTTTTGAAATTGGGTTTTATCTCATTATCTGAGTTTAAATGTTAATTTCATCTTTAAAGAAAGTTCCATGTTAGCTATTGATTTTTACCATAACTTCTTATATAACAGGTTCCACTGTCACCATTGTTTCCTTCGGGTATTAAAAACTGAACTCGAGACGAGTTCAAAATCTGCGAATATTAAAATATGAACTTATTCTAAATTTCTGAATAACAGCTTATTCAGAAATAGAATATTTACACTTAAGAGAAGTGCATTTAAGTTCAGTCAAATGATAAAATGCTCTGAGATTAAAAAGTCTTAAGTTTGTCTAATTACTTTTAGTAATTTCATTTACTTGTTATTATTTCTTACTCTAACAACATTTATATCATTTTGAATATAGGCTTATGCTCTTAATTAGGAATCCCTTAAGGTTCAAACTTAGGCAATATGTTTAAAAATGGTATCCTGTTCTCATTAATGAAGAACACAATTTGTTAAAATATAAAACTCCACACTTTAAATCTTATATGAAATCTATCACAGCAACTGACGATGAAGCCTTCTGCTGCTCTTTTAAAATGCTATTGCATGTTTAATTCTTTGAAAAATAGTTTTTTAAGTTATCAATATAAAGAAACCTTGACATTATCATCATAAGAAAACTCATCTTCATCGTAAGAAAAAATATAACTGTAAACCCAATGGATCTAAATTTCTATATTGGCAAATCCTACGTTATAATTTTTAGTTTCCTTTAACATCCATTCAATATATGAGGAACTTTTTAAATCCCAGAAACATTTAGCATTTTTTCTATTTGCTTGTGAATTAAATCAACTTTTACAATATCTTAATTTAAAAAAAATAGCAAGCCCCATCTTATGGACGTTTCCCAAAATGTTCCCAAAGCAATAAAATATTAGCACACTTACGATAATTGCTGTAACCTTCCCATGGCAAAACAATATTGGGCATCCAGTTGAGACAGGGATGTAACATATGTGTTCTGCTCTGCTGCCATCAATCAATATTTCTACTTCTGCAGGTCGAAATACAGTCTCTGTCTACAACCATTTCTAAAACATCTACAGTTGTTCCTCTCATTTGAAATATTAGCCATGCTCATGTATTGTATACGGTCTCAAATTCATCGTTATACTAGTAAGCCTTCGACTTTCTTCCAACTTCTCAACGATTAGACTTTGGACAAGTTGACCAGATATTGTGTATGGAAATGTCTTTTAAGTATATGCTACAACATCCACACTACCTTGTTAACACTGCAACATTATTAACATTATGTCGTTTAAACCGACAGGCATTATGTAATAATTTCCATTGAAATGAGGAGTGTACACTGCATTTGGTCTTTATACTCCTCCCACACAACCACAGCTCATTTACTACACTGAATGCTAGACAATCTTCTGGTTGATCTCTTCAGAGTGTTCTGCCTATTCGTTCCAGTTTTTTTGTTAATTTTTGCAATTATTTCATTTTTGATCTCCTAGATATATAAAAAAAATTGCAATTGCCCACATATAATATTTTTAACTTTTCATCCAAACCTGCAAATGAAAATTTATTTCTTCATAAAAAAGATATTCCAAATTATTTGCTTGGTTTTTTTTTTTTTTTTTTTTTTAAATTAAAATATGGTCAAACCTATTTTACCACACTTACATCTAGAAATCTCAAACAAAAGTACCCTTTTGCAACAGAATATCTGAACTTTTCTTACTACACACTTTCTTAAAGAGCTCAGTACATCTGGCATTCTTTAGGCTTGATTAACATCTTGTGAATAGACAAAAGCTATGTTTACCGTAAATGAGAGAATATTTCTACCTCCTTATTATCTCCAGGAGAATGGAACACATTTGTCTGTGCTGTTACATTTTATTCGACTCTGCGTTTTACCTGAAACATAACAGTACAAATCCAAACAAAGTATAAATACTGGAGTCTCCATTAGCTTTGAGAAACTTGGCATTTTACCCTTTTAATGACATTTTGAATTACTCCCTTGTTTAATGTTGTACTCATATAAAAACCCTTTTTCGTATAAAAGAGATAAAGGAGTACCTCTATACTATTTATTAAGGCCACAAAGCATAGAGGTCTTAGCGTTTAAAATTCAAATTTTTAATGACAGTGAAGCCAGATTGTAACGCAACCACAATTTTTTCAAAAAAAGTTATTTTTGTAAGAAAAGTAGATTTTTATCGAAAAGTTTTGCAAGTCCTCATACAGTGAATGAGTGTTTGAGACAATTTTGAACAATAACTGGCATTTGAAAAACAATTATGTATTTCAAAAGTATATTCAGGCTGCGTAATGTTTGTGCCACTTAGATATTACAGAGGAAATTGAATGACTAATTAATAAGGAATTAGCAGGAAATATACTAAGTTCATCATCTACGAAATTATGTGTTTTAGTAAGACAGAATCTGAAGAGTGTCGAAGCACACACACAAAAGAGTTCTTCTTTCTATATATTATATACTATCCTTCAGTTTCGTTATTGGAAATGTCCTATTACCAGTTGTAAAATTAAGAACGGTAAAAGAGGATTATTTTCTGGAGGACTATCGAACGTGAACTGGTCTCCAATTTTATAACTGGAGAAAAATTAAGAAATCGTAGTTACAGCTATTCCAATTAGGGCGAAACAATTACTAAAGAAGACCTTAATTTAAGGTGCCATTTTTAGTGTTCAGTGCCTACTGAGGTTAAGTAGGTTTGAATTCAAAATACAAATTGTGCCCCCAATGGCACTTTAATTTATTACTACACGATGTACTTTCTATGG
Organism: Caerostris darwini; assembly: GCA_021605075.1. NCBI lineage: Eukaryota > Metazoa > Arthropoda > Arachnida > Araneae > Araneidae > Caerostris > Caerostris darwini. Next base: position 28,117 of record BPLQ01002438.1, on the reverse strand, counting down.
TCCAAATACAGATCTTCGTTCTGTATATCATGAGAAAACCCTCAAATAGTTTCATCTTTTCTATTATTCATTTTTCCGAAAAGCAGATCTTAGCTTGAAAATCTTTTGTTCAGCAAGAATACTACAAGAAATTTCATAGATTAAATAAAAATAAGCAATATTAACCAATAAATATGTTTTAATGTGTTACAAATTTAAATGAAAATAAAACTCACATTTATAAAAGAAAATATATCCGTAAGAAATATTTATAATAAATCAATAATCATAAGCATTTAATTGCCCACCTTACACATAAACATGATATTAAATTAATAAAAAATATGTGAACAGCTATGAATTTATACAACGAGTGACCAAAGTTTTACGTATACTTCCATGCTACTTCTACGGAAGACCTTCCAATCACTCCTACTGAAATTCAGCTTTACTGAACTCTTAAACTTTTAGCATGCCTTTCATCTTTATCAAATATTGTACAAAGTTTGAAAAAATACTCAGTATTGAAGGGGTAAAAAAACGTTCTTTTTAGAGAAATCAATCTATGAGATAAAAACGTGTTTTTGAGTATAATTAGGGCCTTTTTATGCAATATAAAATCATCTTGCACAAAAATTTTAGCTTTTAAAAAATAATTATTTTAACTTTTAAAAAGCTAATTATAATATTTCAATGAATACTAAAAATGCAACTTTTTTTTATAATTCTCAAAAAATTCTCATTAGTATCGTTTATCTTGAAGCTGTATCTATCCATAAGATGTGTAATATATATAAGATTGGAAGAAAATTTTTTTAATATTATAACATTTAAGGTGTCATAATAATTTAATCACGTGTATATTGTTTCTATTCTGATCTAAAATATTCTACAGAATTTTCGGAAAAAATATGCATTCAATTTTATTTCCTTAATGTCTGCAATTATTTTGCTTTATTTTGTATTTGAAAAATAAAATCCGTTCAATACGTTAGTTTCAACTTTTATTTTGCAAAAAATGACTAATTAACTTTTAATAAATAAATAAACCACTAAATAAAAAAAGATTAAATGTAATAAGACTTGAGTCATTAAATATTAAAGAAGTAATTAATACCAATAAATGTTATTAACTCTAATTGAACAAGATGGGAAAATTGTTTCAATGCGTTTGTTGTTGATCACATATTTATAAACCATAAAAAGTGACTAGTGCTAACTCATGAGTTTATTTCCCTTGCCTAATTTTTAAACTACTGATAAAAAAATGAATCTTACAGAATCCAAAATTATATTAATTTGAAGAAAACAATAATATCTTTTAAAGTTTCTAATTAACATTTATGTAAAATATCCCAATTATGAAATCTCCTCTTTCTCAATTTGGATTATTTATTGACGAATTAGAAACTATCTATATTTTAATTCAATTACACAAGCAATCAATGTTTTATTAAATAATTTATAATGCAATTGAAGCTTAAACATTGTAATCATAAAAAGTAATAGAAATTGTTTCTTATAATTACAACAGTTAAGCCTTTGTTACTATTGCAATAGAAACTAAAATATGTAATTCTGTTTTTACTAAATCAGAAAAAAAAAACGTAATTATTTCAAAACCATTTCAGTACTTTCATTAATTAGTTCACTCACTTTTAAGATCGTTGTTTTTATATTTAATTTTTAATTACGTCACCATATATTTGTGTCAAAAACAAATATTTAACTGGCGAAATATTAAGTCTGCCATATATCGTGCTCACAATTTTTAATTAACAAAACAATTATTTGTTAGTTTGGTTTATTTTAATTGGTAATTAAGTTTTCGTATAAAATATAGTAATAATATCTGGGCATATCTCCGCCTCAAAGAAAGGCAATAAAATTATAAATGCAATATGTACTTTAATCTAGGCTAAATTAAATGCATTAAATTTTAATTTATACAAAAACCAAGAAAATGTTACGTTATAATTTTTAAAAAAATCAAAATTATGTTGTTGGAGAAAGTTATTTACACAATTATAAAAAGTTTTAAAGAGTTTAAAATTTTGACGAGAACCTCATCGAAATGATGACTCAATCGATGGGAATATTTATATCATGAACTTGCAGATCATACAACTCTGAACAAAGCCTCTTTATAACCCCAAAATTTAAGAATTATTTTTAAAATTAAAATAAGCTTGTCTTTTTTTAAAAAAAAAAACAATTTCCATGAAGAAGTTTTCCCCTTAGAAAAGTAAATCGATTAGGGAAAATAATTAACAACTAAACGTTTCAAATTCCAAAAGGTGAAGCACTTGTTCATTGAAATGAATCTTTCTAAATGCCTTATAAAATTCATCTTCATGAGTTTCTAGTAAAAGTCGAATAGTTTAAAAGCTGTAAGAATTTGTGTCGTTACTCAAAGAACTTCGTTTCCTTTCTAAATCCTAAAAGATGTACCAATGTTAATTATAAAACCTTCTGTAGGATGGATGGATGAAAGCATTATATTAAGATATATTTTCTTTCATTACCAAAGTTTTATAAATATTCGTCATATAATCATTTTGATTGTATCATTCAACAGATACTATCAATTTCTAAAAAGTTTTCATTTGAAACAAAAATAAGAGGATACTTAATGCTACTATCCCTTACAGAAAGGATTTTCTTATGAAGTATATGTTTTATAGATTTATTTCGCGTTTATATTTAATAAAAAGAGAAGTTGACCATAAGATGGACAATATTTGACGCATAAATTGAAGTCTTCTATCCGGGATTTTTTTTATATATCTGGAAGTCTATTGCTTCATTTTTCAAGCTCAAACAATTTTTATTTTTGTCTTTACTTTTCCGTAATACAAAAAATATTAATCATTTTATGCAATGAATTTTTCTAATAAATCGCTTTTAATATTTCATTATTTTTTTATTCGAAAACTTTTTTATTAATTTCGAATTCTATCTATCTTCACTTTAATCCTGAGAAGTTTTTCTAAGTAGAAATCATTTTTCTCATCCAAAGCATTTTCACCTGATGTCAATTGCCTCTATAATGGCAGATAGACCGCCACCATGCCATCTGCTGCATGAAACTCACAATTTTCAGCTCATTCAGCCTTCCACAAGCTTAAAAACCTTGGTTAAATATTTTAAAGCAATCTTCATATGTCAAATATAGAATCTAGAATTATGTTACTGGAGAATTAAAAAAACTCTCTACATTTCCATTGAAATGTGTAGCTCGAAATAAATAAATGTCCAGCTTGAAATGAATAAATTGTTCTTCATTTTCTGAATATATGCGTAATGTGTTAAGAAGTTCAATGCGCGCTTTATTGTCTAATTCACATTATTCCATTAAACTGAATTTCCATCTAAAGCTATAAATTGAAATAAATAAATTGTTCCTCAATTTATAAACGTGTGTACAATGTATAATGCGTTAAAAAATTTAGAAATTTACTACATTCAATAGCACAGTAGGCCACTACTGGTAACTGTTAGGAGAGAACTTCAATATAATTGATTGTTCATATTTTAATATTGAAGCCGATTAAGAATATCCATGAATTTCATCTGCGAAGGTTAATAGTTTCTAACGGATTGATTTTTGATTTGCGTGCTGAAAAACCACCACAAAATACAGACTATAATTTTAAAGTCTACTCAATCCAAACTTTGCTGTTTAATGAAATTATCGAATTTTGAACTATTGAATTATTGAAAGTTTTTAATCAACAAAAACTAATGTTAAATTCCTCTAAGAAGTCTACTTTTTAAGTTAGCCTTAGTCTTTTAGATTGTTTATATACTTTATAATAATTTCGAATTAGAAGTTATTATTGTTTTTATTTCAACGAATATCATGCAATGAATATTATTCACATGGAAATTATTCCAAAATACAGTTTAATGAAGGAAAGAAATGAAATTTTCGTATTTTCATTAGAAATCAAAAAGGATTGCATAAATTTTGTAATGGAAACACAGACTCCATTTGAAATCCATTTCTTTGAGATGCCCTCTTTCTAATCATTAATTCAGGATTCTGAATTAATGATAAGATATCTCTTCAATTGAATTAATGTTTAAAATACGTTCTGAAACTAAAATCCTTTTCACCGTAAAATTTATTTTCTCGTCTCTGCTACGCCATGAAATATTTTTTTTTTTCAAATGAGAGCTCTAATTACAAAGTAAATCCACTGAATTGATTTGCTTTATTGTCATGCATGTAAGTGCATTTCATTAATGATGACTGATTCTATAAATTATGTAAAAAACATCTTGCGACTGTTTAAAAATCCTACAAAAATTTCTTTAATATTTTATGTATTATTCAGTAAAAAAGAACTGGAAGAGGTTAGTTTTTCTTGTTAAAATTTTTAAAAATCAATACGACCTAATTGTTTTAAATAAAGTAATAAACTTATTTTAAAATAAACATTTTTGAACAAAACTAATTTTTAATAAAATGTGCATAATCTTAATATTAACTAAATTTAAACAGTTTGGTATTAAATCCCTGTATATTTACTTTTTAATTCAAAATTAATTGATGCTAATATACAAAAATTTATGTTTTATAATTGCCATTATTTTTATGTCTTTGTTATTTATTATTACGTCTTTGTTAAAAATTCTGACATTTTGCATATATTAACTAACAATTCCATATTTTGACAAAAATATTTAAATAAAAAAAAATGGCTAAAAATAGTAAATTTAAAAATATTTAATAGTTCTGATTTTTTAAAAGAAATTTATATGAACAAACGTTAGATATTATCTCAAAATATACTACGCAAACATTTCTAAATATTTAAATATGAATTGAACTTCATTTAGAGGGGGGTGATTTCTTCTAGAGAAATATGATAAAAAAAAATTATGTTTAAACTACTTTTTTTCTTAAATATTATTCTAAATTTGAAATTTTCCTTGGAAGAGTCTTTCATAACCCTAATTAGTAAAAATGAACGAACAAATGTACCTCACGTTACATACCAGGCATGACTTTTTTTTTTGTCGTTCTAAGCATTCAAGCTAATCTTTGTTACAGAATAATCCCAAATTCCTTTTAAATGAGTATTCGTTTTAATCCTCCAATTTTATTCAAATCGAATTTCCCAATATGAAATAAAAAAGTATGAATACAAATGATTTTTATATAAATGAAAAAAATAATGAACTGTCTTAAAGTAGTTAATATGCTTTTTTAATAAATAATTTCAATTACCATCATTTAATCCAAAGTGAATATGTGTTGAAAATTTAACCAAATCAAACATTTAAGGAACCGTAAAATTTCGAATAACACGAGCAACAAACGTGATTGAAATATTCAAATTCTCTAAACCGTATTCATATAGAATGTCAAAAGCACTGACACGCTAGATGCATTCCAAAATCCCAAATCAAGCGCACTCACTCTTTGACCAATACTACCGGACTGTCCTAAATTCCCTTTGATGCAAATCCTAATTTCCTGTTGTAGAACAGTTCTGTTATTCCATTTTCTAGTTAGCTTCACTGTAGTAACCAAAATGTTCAGCCTTAACATGAGACACACTAGCTGAGTAAAGATACCCACCTGCTATAGAAGTTCACAATGGAATTTTCACAGTCATTTTTTCTCAAGTCTGAAAATCTATCACTTGTATTTTAAAATAATTTCATCCAAAGGAAAATTTTATTCATTTTAATGGTTGTATTTTTGTCGAATGATAAATTATATATATTTTTGGGAATTTTAATAAATTTATTCATCTTAAATAATTAGAAAATTACAAGAATTCCAACTCTCGATGAGCTTTGGAAATGAGATTTCAATAAAACATTATCCTATTGTAACCGACTTTTGTTGGCTTTTGTAATTCGGATAATAAATTAAATATGTCCTCTAATAATGGAATTTTCTCTGTTATATCCACGGATCCTTTTGGACAATTCCTCGTCTTCCGAATAAGAAATTAATTTCTGTTTACAATTTTTGCTGAAATGTTTTCAGTGTACTAATTAAAGCTTTCATTACCTTCTATGCTAATAATGGTGATTAGAAAGAGAAAGTTTTTATACTTTCACTGTAATTAGAATCTAAAACTTTTTCTGTCCTAAATATACGTACTTTCTAAAAGAAATTAAGAAACGCCAAGATAGTGTCATCTGATTGTAACGAAATTACGTATGCAAACATTTTTTTAATTCGGAATGCAATTGATTAAATTTTGTTGTCAAATGAATAAATAGTTAGAGTTGCATAACATCGCAATGGCCAGGCAAAAATCTCTGATTTTAGGGCATTCCAATTTGATAATATCTACTCCCTTTGACTGTACCAATGTTCGCATGCTGGTTCACGCATTTGTCACCATTTGCGACAGGACATTAACAGGAGGGACAATCGATTGGGTTGGATGCCATAGGACGATGTTACGAGGAATGGTTGAACCATGGCAAAATACAGGAGGTCAAGAAGACTAGAGAGACTGCAGATCGTTACAGCATCGAATATGTCATTATCTACTATAATATAGGGGTACAAATAATTCCTCGATATTACTGAAATTTTATTTCTATGTAATCTTCGGGACGCAAGTAGGCAAACAATTATATTTACATACACATCTACAGCAGTTTTTTAAAAATGTTTTGTAAAATTTTGAAAGTCAAATTTTTCAGAAAATTGCATTAAAGGTAAAAAAATTCTAAATTTTTAAAACATTCCAGCTCTTCTTACATGCATGTTACTTTCTAACGTCTTGTTAAGCTTTTATTTGCAACGAATGACTGTAATTTGCTCCAAGTTTTCACTTTTTTTTTTTTTTTTTTGAGAGATGCGATTTTCAGACGTCACAATGATGAACTTTTTATTAAAAGTTATACTTTTACATTATAACTCGCACTGAAACATGTAAAGTAATCATGTATTCTCATTAGAAATCCGCTACCATGTCCAGGGTCTTTTCTGAGAGCTCAGCAGATTTTGATAGCAAAGATGTATTAAATTGCACGATTGCCATCCATAACTGGTATAGAATTTAATTTTTATTCATTTCTCCGTTGTTGTTGTTTTTTCAGTCTAATGACTATAACATTTTCTGATAAAGTAGGCCTGGACCAAATGTCAATCTGCTAAATGTCAATCTGTTTACATTAAATAAATTTAATGTTAAAGAACTTCTAATTGGAATTATTTTTCAATAGTAAGAGCAAAAACAATTTTTCCCTTTCTAAGATACCGAATCCCCTTAAATAAATGTTTTTCACTTTGTTCTATGGGAATGAAAATTTTAAATCTTCTAAAATATGCTTGTATGATAAAAATTTAAAATCTTTCTTTGTACATACAAAAATTTAGAGACATTTAATTCGTTGTTTGTCATATTTCCTAATTCAAAATACCTCTGCTTTTGTCGATTAATATATATATAATGCCGATTAACTTAATAAAGTTAACCAAAAAATTAATATTCTGAGATTAAATTCCCATTAAGCGCATATTTACTATTAAGACAAAATACTACTACTTGTCAATAAAATTTAATAAATTAATATAATTAATAAATATAAAACTGTTTGTGTTTTCCAGAGCGAAAGGTTAAAGGAAGCTAAATGAATGATTAACAAAGGGTAAACAAGTATGAAATATTAATATAACTTTGAAATAAACATTATCTTCTTCCATTTTTAAATTCTGTGTAAATTTATTGTCCAAAAATTGTAATCAAGTATCGGAGGGAAATTTAAAATAAGAATTCTTCAATAAGGAAATTCCAATAGAAGTTTCCTAACTTATAATGAAACCTGTTTGTGTTTTCCAGAGCGAAAGGTTAAAGGAAACTAAATGAATGATTAATAACGGGCAATCAAGTATAAAATATTAATATAACTTTGAAATAAACATTATCTTCTTTAATTTTTAAATTCTGTGTAAATTTATTGTCCAAAAATTGTAATCAAGTATCGGAGGGAAATTTAAAATAAGAATTCTTCAATAAGGAAATTCCAATAGAAGTTTCCTAATTTATAATGACAAAACAAAACAAAACAACAAAAAGCGGATGTTGAAATTGATTTTAATAATAGTTAATATATAATAATATATTATTAACATATAATAAAGCATTTAAAACTTTCTATGTACAGTAATCATAAATACTGATTTATTTGAAGATCCAACAATTACAAATTATTTAATAAATTATAATTTCGCTATCAACTGAAGGTTATAGAGTGTCAATGGAGGTTAAAGAGAATATAATAAATTTTGAAAGAACTTTTTGTTCTAAGAATTAAGAAAGCATTTGCGTGGACTTGGAAAACTCTTACCTGCCTTAATATTAATGCGAGACGCTTATATCGGTTTTTTCCATTTCCGCACTTGACTGACTGCAACGAATGCCACCAACGGGTTTCCATGCAGTATGGGAAATGTTCTATGAAATCAATATCTACCCTCTCCCAGTAATAATGCCTTCGATCGCAATAAAACTGTTTCTCATAACATTTTAGACACGTTTCCTGTATGAGTTAAATTATCTATTGAAAATATTTCAAAAAATTAATATCTATAAACTTCATGATAAATTTATAGGTATATTTAATTTTATATAATTTTTCACACGCACATTTCTCATTTCCTGACATCGTTGAACTGCTGTACATTTTAATAATGATTCCAAGAAACCCGAAGTCGTACTTATTTTGGACCCCAGATATTTTCCATATTCATTACATTTTGAATTATTTTCACTTAAAATTCATTAATATTCATTATATTTAATAAGCTAATGAACTACTAAAATAACCTAGATGACATTTGCTGCCCATGTTCTTCATAATTGCAATCGACACTATCCCAGAAATCGTCCAATCATAATATGAAAATTAATTTCTCTCATCACTTCTAAACACTTATGACAAACTTGAACTAAAATCGCGAATCAAAATCAATATTGGACATCATTAAGACAACTATAAATTATTATAATTTGTACAAATGGAGTAAAGGGTTCATTTTTAACGGCATGTTCCAAATGGCCTGTCATTGTTATGAAAGCGCACGTCCTACTGAGTGCAAAGGAATCTAAATGGGACTGCTTTTAAATATCAAGTGTCGTGAAAAATGAATCCAAGGATTCTAGAGTTAATGAAGCGCTTAGAAATCTTGAAAGTTGCCCTTAACGAAATCCAATGGAGGAAAAGGATTAACTCTCCTCTTTTAAAAACCGTTCCTAAGGATCAATTTGCCCGACTTTGAGAATGTCACTCAAAATGGAAATGAATGGGGAAAGACTGGGCAAGAAGGATTAACACAAGTATGGATGGTATTTCTAAATTTCGATTGATATTTGGGAACATCGTTTTGATCATTCATCGGAGATTGTGTTTTCAAAAATTTCCTTTTAATATTCATAATTTGTTTGATGCATGAAAATAATCATGATTTTTTGTATTTTAGCAACTGTACTAACTGTTAAGAAAACTGTCAACATCTATGGTAGTATTATTTCCCTTTCTTCGAAACTTTTGAATCACTTCTTATAAGTAGCAAAAGAGCCTGGTCTCAGCTAGATTCTGTAGAATTGAGTTCGAATCAACTGATGAATGTAAAATTCATTTTAATACTTCAATACTTTTTCCCCCCAAAGTCGACAAATATTACACAATGAAAAAATCAAAGAATTCGTTTAAATTAATGTCTAGGCTTTTTCGCTAACAAAGTAAATAGTATTTATAGAGATAAAAAAACCATAAGTAAATTGCAAGAAATGAGAAATCTGTTTTAAATTTTTCAAAAATTATCTCTCATTTACAATTCTAATATTTTGCAGTTATTAGCAATATTAAATCAGAAAGAAAAGACATAATTAGTAGTTTTAAATGCAAAAGATATTTAATGTCCTATTAGAATACTTGATACTCAATAGTATAAAAATATTATATATCGAATATTAAATAGATAATTAATCTATTTAATTAGTCATATTAGAAAAAGCTTCAAAAATCCAAATAGGCAATAGAATTGTCTACCCAAGACTAATATGTTCATTTTTCAAAGCAACGATTGTACCATATAAAGCCAGGGAAATTGAATTCTCTACAAAATTATCACCTACAAATATTTTTCTCGACGCTTGGTAACATGCGTAGCTATAATGCAGGAGGGCTGAGGTTTGACACATTGTTGTTAGAAGCTGCTTTCAGAAATCAGGAGACCCGATGGCGATAGTGATGTGTAAAGAATCTCTAATCGATAATTAGGCTGTCTGGTGAGAGTTTTCCAAATTTTCTCCCATAGATACCTGAAAACAGAGTCGGTGGACTGTTCGTGGTCTACCCGACGACGCCCATTGATGTTCCGAGATCATCTTTCTAACTGGTTACATACCCTTAGGCATAGGGGGGGGAAATGAAAAGTCACTTGACTGTGAGATGATAGACCACTGACTGTGAGATCATCCACCACAGGATATTTGTCACATCCTCATTCTTCACAAAGAAGGATAAGTAATAAAAAGGCATCTCAGAGTAATTTCCGGCATTTGATTAACTTAAATAGAATTAGGAAGTTAGAATTAAACAGTTTTCAATTTTTATCTTTCATCTCGGGAATATGAATAGTATAAATGGCACAAATTTGCTTCTGGTTTTAAAAAAAAAAACTATTTTTAAATTATAATAATATTTTAATGAAAGAAAAACAAATTCCATAAAGACATCAAATATTACTAAATCAACAAAAAAAAAAATGATGAACTAATATAAATGCAAGTGATGTCGAATAAACTAATGAATATGTTAAACTAATATAGTTGAAACCTTTTTTTTTTTTTTTTTTAATATCATATGAAATGCCATAAGAGATACCATTTTAAGAAAGTTTTGAAATTGAAGAAACAAAAAGGTTGTTTTCTCTTCTTTTTTCTAATGCCAGGTGATTGACATGATATCATTCGACACTGAGATTACGTTTATAAGAAAGAAATAATACCTTCTGAAAATACTTTCAGGGGAAATTCAGAAAACTACCCACAAAGACTCTTACATAGGATGTTACAATTACCATCCTCATTTGCTTCACCTGCGAAAAATCGAATATCTGCCATTTTGACACTAGTTTTGTTGTCATTGAATATCGATGGGTTTCGTGCTCCATTTATGTATGTCACTGAAGGGGGAAATATTATCTTCCGGAAGAACGTTTAGGATTATTACCCTGCATCTGCGTGTCGTATTGGAGAAAACCCGGAAAACTCCCACCAGTAACGCTATCACCAGTTAGAAAGGTAAGGAGGGAGGATCATCTGTTGGTTTCATGCATACCACGAACAGTGCTTTCGAGGTGGATTCGTTCGAAAGAAGGACAGTGCTTTCGAGGAAGACTTTTTAGGTATAACTTCCCCGAATTAGGGAAACCCGAAAACCCCTACCAGACACCCTGACTATCTATTAGAGATCCTTCACACACCATCACCGTTTTTGAAAGCAGTGTCTACAACAGACAGAATATTCGAATCTGTGCACATAACTGCTGAGTGAAGTTACTTTAAAATGAATTTTTTTCACAATGGTGACGTTGTTAAAGTGCGGAGGAAAGGAGGGAATTTGTAGATAAAAGCAAAGATAACTTGCATTTATATAAGGAATTATTTCATTCATCAAAGTATGCACCCATATTGTCTTTTGCCATTTAAGAGATAGGTTGTTTAGGCCAGTGGTATAAACAGTGGCCAGTGGTACTGGCGGACATTGATTTCCTGGAAGGCCCCAGTATTGTCGGAATTAAATTGTTTTCCTATTAAAAAGGATGTCCAAATTGCGGTTGAAGTGGTAGTCAGTGGGGGTAGGTCTGGCGAATATCGAGAATGATGAAAAAGTTTCGCCTCCAATTCATGTAGTTTTTCCACAGTCATTTGTGCAGTGCGTGGTCTAGAGTTATCATGCAATAAGATAGGAGTCTATCTGTTACCCAATCTAGGCTGTTTTCTTTAACTTTTTGTATCTTTTCGTCCAGTTGGTTACGGTATATTTCTACTGCTATTGATGAGCTAGGTTTTATGAAATCAGAATGAATCCCACCTTCGCTAGATCACCAAACACTCCTCGTCTACTTCTTGTTGAATATTACACTTTGTAGCGTGTTTTGATGATTCATCTTTGTTCAACCACTGTGCTGAACATTTGCAAATGTCATATTGGATATGTTTCTCATCACAAGTGATAATTCGATTAAAAAATGGGTCAGATTCCTGATGCGGAAGCAACATCAAGCAAACTTCCAAACACTTTTGTTTCTTTTCATTAGTTGTGGAACCCAGTTATGCAAATTTTTCATTTTACCGATTTGAGCTAGATGAATAAATAGCGTTTATTTGCTAACTCCAAATTTCAATTAGAATTCATAGGCACTCTGAGGTAAGCGAAAAAGTGATTCGACCAGCCCCCCAAGGGGGGCATGCGACTGGGCACTCTGAGGTAAGTCAAACTCAACGGAGACCTTTAGTTCGTGACGTGAAAAGGCTTGCCAAATTTTGTACAGAGTTACCTCAACGAAATTTAGAGAATCAATTTGATACAGTCTGCTGCGTAACGACACTAGAGCCAAATGCTCTATTAATGTTCTGCGCAGTCTCCGATGCCGCAGTTCCACATGAGGATTCATATTTAATAATAGTGCGAATTTCCGACAATTCTATTTTCAACCTAACAAATTTTTTTTTTAAGTTTTCAATATTTTTTAGAGTTTACAATGATTTCTTTAAAAGGCGAAATGTGTAATTTTCTAAAAAAAAACCAGAACGGTAAAATATTAAGCCAATGTCAAATTGTCAAATAACAAGCTGTTCAAGTTTACAATATTATTAACTACAAATTTCATCCTTGCAAACACACTAATATTAATCTTAAGAACATGTAACGGGACAGGCCTATTTAAATAATATATTTTTCATTAATAATAACTTTTATACAACGATAATTTTTATATTTATGCGACTCCTTATTGATACCAATTAGTATCTGAATATAAGAAAAATAAAATTGTCACTCAGAATAACAGTGTTTAATAGTAAAATGTATTTGAAAACTACTCAGATCCCAATACTGTGCCACAAATAAAGCCCTAATTTGCAAAATACTCTTTCTAAAATATCTTCCAAATCAGTAACCATAATTTGAATAGTTAATTTAACATTTCAATAAAAAATTATGCATTTATTAATTGAAATGCTATTTCTTTTTATAAACTAGTTAAATAAAGTTGTTTTTCATGTAACAGTTAATCTGTGATAAACACTATAGATAGATATTCTTTTGGTGACTTACTAAATCCATTTTACATCATTAAATCACCTAAAATCTGTTTCTTGCTTTTACTTTTCAAACAGCTTATTTAAAGTTCTTTGACACTTTTTTCCAATTAGTCAAACCTAGGTTTTCCAAAACAGTACTGCAGTATTTGACACTAAGGTATTATCATCTTTTATTATTGCACTTTAAAAATCGAATTTTCTTTCCTTTATCCTCCTAATTAATCCCTTTGTTAGTTGGTGTTCATATGCAAGTAGGCTTTTTTTAAAAATTTCATAATTGCATTACTTTCAGAAGTTTTAAAAAGAGAATCCAGTAGAAGTTCTACGAAACATTTTGAGAAGATTTTTTTCTGCCTAAACTACAGAATTTGCATTAAAATTCTTGGCATCTGTTGTTTAAGCTATATGTGGCGCCATCTATTAACCGTTATAAGAACTTCTTACCCAAAATAAGGTTTTAAAGCTTTATTTTCCTTGAATTCACAAATTCATGATTTTTCTAATAACTTCGAAAGCTCCGTATGTTTTAAATTGGCGAATTTTTTTCTCATTATTTTAAAAATATGTTCATTCTTACTTTTATATATTTTCTAACGAATTTTATCCAAATAATTTATTTTATTATTTATTATAATTTATTTTTTATTTAAATTATAAATTATTAATAATTATTATCCAAATATTTATCAATAATTTATAATTAAGTTATTATTATTTATTATTATTATTATTATTATTATTATATTACTCAATAAAAATTACTAACAATGTTAAAGTTGAATATTTTCCCAACTGCTGCTCAATGGTAACATGTGCCGCTGGTAAGAATTAGAGCTGAGGTTCAATCCGCTGGCGGCATTGTTGTAGGCACTGTTTCAGAAACGAGGTGAGTCGATGGCGTTTGCGACAGCCTCTTACCTCGTTAGTCAGATTACCTGATGGGAGTTTTCCCGGTTTTCTCCCATACGATACGCAAATGTAGGATAGTTTCCTCTAAAAGTCCTCCCTACTTCAGCGACTCGAAGCCAAGTCAGACTTCTACCTACGAATGCTCCATCAACAGCAGAAGCTGCCCCTTTTCCCTCCATCCATGAGTATACTACTGACGGGTTGTCCGCGCTGCTTGGTTTTAAATATTCATTGACAGTTAAATTAATTCTAAATTATCGTATAAATAAATTGTATAACAATATTTATTCCATACTAAACCTCAAAATTTCCTCCTGTCATTTCCATTTGATGTTTTTTTGAGAATTTATTCTGTCTTCGGACATAATAAGCAATTTAAATGGGATAAAAAACTATATTAATAAACGGGAAGTTAACTAACTTTCAGAGTGCCTATGAATTCTAATTGAAATTTGGAGTTAGCAAATAAACGCTATTTATTCATCTAGCTCAAATCGGTAAAATGAAAAATTTGCATAACTGGGTTCCACAACTAATGAAAAGAAACAAAAGTGTTTGGAAGTTTGCTTGATGTTGCTTCCGCATCAGGAATCTGACCCATTTTTTAATCGAATTATCACTTGTGATGAGAAACATATCCAATATGACATTTGCAAATGTTCAGCACAGTGGTTGAACAAAGATGAATCATCAAAACACGCTACAAAGTGTAATATTCAACAAGAAGTAGACGAGGAGTGTTTGGTGATCTAGCGAAGGTGGGATTCATTCTGATTTCATAAAACCTAGCTCATCGATAGCAGTAGAAATATACCGTAACCAACTGGACGAAAAGATACAAAAAGTTAAAGAAAACAGCCTAGATTGGGTAACAGATAGACTCCTATCTTATTGCATGATAACTCTAGACCACGCACTGCACAAATGACTGTGGAAAAACTACATGAATTGGAGGCGAAACTTTTTCATCATTCTCGATATTCGCCAGACCTACCCCCCACTGACTACCACTTCAACCGCAATTTGGACATCCTTTTTAATAGGAAAACAATTTAATTCCGACAATACTGGGGCCTTCCAGGAAATCAATGTCCGCCAGTACCACTGGCCACTGTTTATACCACTGGCCTAAACAACCTATCTCTTAAATGGCAAAAGACAATATGGGTGCATACTTTGATGAATGAAATAATTCCTTATATAAATGCAAGTTATCTTTGCTTTTATCTACAAATTCCCTCCTTTCCTCCGCACTTTAACAACGTCACCATTGTGAAAAAAATTCATTTTAAAGTAACTTCACTCAACAGTTATGTGCACAGATTCGAATATTCTGTCTGTTGTAGACACTGCTTTCAAAAACGGTGATGGTGTGTGAAGGATCTCTAATAGATAGTCAGGGTGTCTGGTAGGGGTTTTCGGGTTTCCCCTAATTCGGGGAAGTTATACCTAAAAAAGTCTTCCTCGAAAGCACTGTCCTTCTTTCGAACGAATCCACCTCGAAAGCACTGTTCGTGGTATGCATGAAACCAACAGATGATCCTCCCTCCTTACCTTTCTAACTGGTGATAGCGTTACCGGTGGGAGTTTTCCGGGTTTTCTCCAATACGACACGCAGATGCAGGGTAATAATCCTAAACGTTCTTCCGGAAGATAATATTTCCCCCTTCAGTGACATACATAAATGGAGCACGAAACCCATCGATATTCAATGACAACAAAACTAGTGTCAAAATGGCAGATATTCGATTTTTCGCAGGTGAAGCAAATGAGGATGGTAATTGTAACATCCTATGTAAGAGTCTTTGTGGGTAGTTTTCTGAATTTCCCCTGAAAGTATTTTCAGAAGGTATTATTTCTTTCTTATAAACGTAATCTCAGTGTCGAATGATATCATGTCAATCACCTGGCATTAGAAAAAAAGAAGAAAACAACCTTTTTGTTTCTTCAATTTCAAAACTTTCTTAAAATGGTATCTCTTATGGCATTTCATATGATATTAAAAAAAAAAAAAAAAAAAAGGTTTCAACTATATTAGTTTAACATATTCATTAGTTTATTCGACATCACTTGCATTTATATTAGTTCATCATTTTTTTTTTGTTGATTTAGTAATATTTGATGTCTTTATGGAATTTGTTTTTCTTTCATTAAAATATTATTATAATTTAAAAATAGTTTTTTTTTTTTTTAAACCAGAAGCAAATTTGTGCCATTTATACTATTCATATTCCCAAGATGAAAGATAAAAATTGAAAACTGTTTAATTCTAACTTCCTAATTCTATTTAAGTTAATCAAATGCCGGAAATTACTCTGAGATGCCTTTTTATTACTTATCCTTCTTTGTGAAGAATGAGGATGTGACAAATATCCTGTGGTGGATGATCTCACAGTCAGTGGTCTATCATCTCACAGTCAAGTGACTTTTCATTTCCCCCCCTATGCCTAAGGGTATGTGAACCAGTTAGAAAGATGATCTCGGAACATCAATGGGCGTCGTCGGGTAGACCACGAACAGTCCACCGACTCTGTTTTCAGGTATCTATGGGAGAAAATTTGGAAAACTCTCACCAGACAGCCTAATTATCGATTAGAGATTCTTTACACATCACTATCGCCATCGGGTCTCCTGATTTCTGAAAGCAGCTTCTAACAACAATGTGTCAAACCTCAGCCCTCCTGCATTATAGCTACGCATGTTACCAAGCGTCGAGAAAAATATTTGTAGGTGATAATTTTGTAGAGAATTCAATTTCCCTGGCTTTATATGGTACAATCGTTGCTTTGAAAAATGAACATATTAGTCTTGGGTAGACAATTCTATTGCCTATTTGGATTTTTGAAGCTTTTTCTAATATGACTAATTAAATAGATTAATTATCTATTTAATATTCGATGTATAATATTTTTTATACTATTGAGTATCAAGTATTCTAATAGGACATTAAATATCTTTTGCATTTAAAACTACTAATTATGTCTTTTCTTTCTGATTTAATATTGCTAATAACTGCAAAATATTAGAATTGTAAATGAGAGATAATTTTTGAAAAATTTAAAACAGATTTCTCATTTCTTGCAATTTACTTATGGTTTTTTTATCTCTATAAATACTATTTACTTTGTTAGCGAAAAAGCCTAGACATTAATTTAAACGAATTCTTTGATTTTTTCATTGTGTAATATTTGTCGACTTTGGGGGGAAAAAGTATTGAAGTATTAAAATGAATTTTACATTCATCAGTTGATTCGAACTCAACTCTACAGAATCTAGCTGAGACCAGGCTCTTTTGCTACTTATAAGAAGTGATTCAAAAGTTTCGAAGAAAGGGAAATAATACTACCATAGATGTTGACAGTTTTCTTAACAGTTAGTACAGTTGCTAAAATACAAAAAATCATGATTATTTTCATGCATCAAACAAATTATGAATATTAAAAGGAAATTTTTGAAAACACAATCTCCGATGAATGATCAAAACGATGTTCCCAAATATCAATCGAAATTTAGAAATACCATCCATACTTGTGTTAATCCTTCTTGCCCAGTCTTTCCCCATTCATTTCCATTTTGAGTGACATTCTCAAAGTCGGGCAAATTGATCCTTAGGAACGGTTTTTAAAAGAGGAGAGTTAATCCTTTTCCTCCATTGGATTTCGTTAAGGGCAACTTTCAAGATTTCTAAGCGCTTCATTAACTCTAGAATCCTTGGATTCATTTTTCACGACACTTGATATTTAAAAGCAGTCCCATTTAGATTCATTTGCACTCAGTAGGACGTGCGCTTTCATAACAATGACAGGCCATTTGGAACATGCCGTTAAAAATGAACCCTTTACTCCATTTGTACAAATTATAATAATTTATAGTTGTCTTAATGATGTCCAATATTGATTTTGATTCGCGATTTTAGTTCAAGTTTGTCATAAGTGTTTAGAAGTGATGAGAGAAATTAATTGGACAATAAATTTACACAGAATTTAAAAATGGAAGAAGATAATGTTTATTTCAAAGTTATATTAATATTTCATACTTGATTGCCCTTTATTAATCATTCATTTAGCTTCCTTTAACCTTTCGTTCTATTGGAATTTCCTTATTGAAGAATTCTTATTTTAAATTCCCCTCCGATACTTGATTACAATTTTTGGACAATAAATTTACACAGAATTTAAAAATGGAAGAAGATAATGTTTATTTCAAAGTTATATTAATATTTCATACTTGTTTGCCCTTTATTAATCATTCATTTAGCTTCCTTTAACCTTTCGCTCTGGAAAACACAAACAGGTTTCATTATAAGTTAGGAAACTTCTATTGGAATTTCCTTATTGAAGAATTCTTATTTTAAATTCCCTCCGATACTTGATTACAATTTTTGGACAATAAATTTACACAGAATTTAAAAATGGAAGAAGATAATGTTTATTTCAAAGTTATATTAATATTTCATACTTGTTTGCCCTTTATTAATCATTCATTTAGCTTCCTTTAACCTTTCGCTCTGGAAAACACAAACAGGTTTCATTATAAGTTAGGAAACTTCTATTGGAATTTCCTTATTGAAGAATTCTTATTTTAAATTCCCCTCCGATACTTGATTACAATTTTTGGACAATAAATTTACACAGAATTTAAAAATGGAAGAAGATAATGTTTATTTCAAAGTTATATTAATATTTCATACTTGATTGCCCTTTATTAATCATTCATTTAGCTTCCTTTAACCTTTCGCTCTGGAAAACACAAACAGGTTTCATTATAAGTTAGGAAACTTCTATTGGAATTTCCTTATTGAAGAATTCTTATTTTAAATTTTACTTGATTACAATTTTTGGACAATAAATTTACACAGAATTTAAAAATGGAAGAAGATAATGTTTATTTCAAAGTTATATTAATATTTCATACTTGTTTGCCCTTTATTAATCATTCATTTAGCTTCCTTTAACCTTTCGCTCTGGAAAACACAAACAGGTTTCATTATAAGTTAGGAAACTTCTATTGGAATTTCCTTATTGAAGAATTCTTATTTAAATTCCCCTCCGATACTTGATTACAATTTTTGGACAATAAATTTACACAGAATTTAAAAATGGAAGAAGATAATGTTTATTTCAAAGTTATATTAATATTTCATACTTGATTTGCCCTTTATTAATCATTCATTTAGCTTCCTTTAACCTTTCGCTCTGGAAAACACAAACAGGTTTCATTATAAGTTAGGAAACTTCTATTGGAATTTCCTTATTGAAGAATTCTTATTTTAAATTCCCCTCCGATACTTGATTACAATTTTTGGACAATAAATTTACACAGAATTTAAAAATGGAAGAAGATAATGTTTATTTCAAAGTTATATTAATATTTCATACTTGTTTGCCCTTTATTAATCATTCATTTAGCTTCCTTTAACCTTTCGCTCTGGAAAACACAAACAGGTTTCATTATAAGTTAGGAAACTTCTATTGGAATTTCCTTATTGAAGAATTCTTATTTTAAATTCCCCTCCGATACTTGATTACAATTTTTTTGACAATAAATTTACACAGAATTTAAAAATGGAAGAAGATAATGTTTATTTCAAAGTTATATTAATATTTCATACTTGATTGCCCTTTATTAATCATTCATTTAGCTTCCTTTAACCTTTCGCTCTGGAAAACACAAACAGGTTTCATTATAAGTTAGGAAACTTCTATTGGAATTTCCTTATTGAAGAATTCTTATTTTAAATTTCCCTCCGATACTTGATTACAATTTTTGGACAATAAATTTACACAGAATTTAAAAATGGAAGAAGATAATGTTTATTTCAAAGTTATATTAATATTTCATACTTGTTTGCCCTTTATTAATCATTCATTTAGCTTCCTTTAACCTTTCGCTCTGGAAAACACAAACAGGTTTCATTATAAGTTAGGAAACTTCTATTGGAATTTCCTTATTGAAGAATTCTTATTTTAAATTCCCCTCCGATACTTGATTACAATTTTTGGACAATAAATTTACACAGAATTTAAAAATGGAAGAAAGATAATGTTTATTTCAAAGTTATATTAATATTTCATACTTGATTGCCCTTTATTAATCATTCATTTAGCTTCCTTTAACCTTTCGCTCTGGAAAACACAAACAGGTTTCATTATAAGTTAGGAAACTTCTATTGGAATTTCCTTATTGAAGAATTCTTATTTTAAATTCCCCTCCGATACTTGATTACAATTTTTGGACAATAAATTTACACAGAATTTAAAAATGGAAGAAGATAATGTTTATTTCAAAGTTATATTAATATTTCATACTTGTTTGCCCTTTATTAATCATTCATTTAGCTTCCTTTAACCTTTCGCTCTGGAAAACACAAACAGGTTTCATTATAAGTTAGGAAACTTCTATTGGAATTTCCTTATTGAAGAATTCTTATTTTAAATTCCCCTCCGATACTTGATTACAATTTTTGGACAATAAATTTACACAGAATTTAAAAATGGAAGAAGATAATGTTTATTTCAAAGTTATATTAATATTTCATACTTGATTGCCCTTTATTAATCATTCATTTAGCTTCCTTTAACCTTTCGCTCTGGAAAACACAAACAGGTTTCATTATAAGTTAGGAAACTTCTATTGGAATTTCCTTATTGAAGAATTCTTATTTTAAATTCCCCTCCGATACTTGATTACAATTTTTGGACAATAAATTTACACAGAATTTAAAAATGGAAGAAGATAATGTTTATTTCAAAGTTATATTAATATTTCATACTTGTTTGCCCTTTATTAATCATTCATTTAGCTTCCTTTAACCTTTCGCTCTGGAAAACACAAACAGGTTTCATTATAAGTTAGGAAACTTCTATTGGAATTTCCTTATTGAAGAATTCTTATTTTAAATTCCCCTCCGATACTTGATTACAATTTTTGGACAATAAATTTACACAGAATTTAAAAATGGAAGAAGATAATGTTTATTTCAAAGTTATATTAATATTTCATACTTGATTGCCCTTTATTAATCATTCATTTAGCTTCCTTTAACCTTTCGCTCTGGAAAACACAAACAGGTTTCATTATAAGTTAGGAAACTTCTATTGGAATTTCCTTATTGAAGAATTCTTATTTTAAATTCCCTCCGATACTTGATTACAATTTTTGGACAATAAATTTACACAGAATTTAAAAATGGAAGAAGATAATGTTTATTTCAAAGTTATATTAATATTTCATACTTGTTTGCCCTTTATTAATCATTCATTTAGCTTCCTTTAACCTTTCGCTCTGGAAAACACAAACAGGTTTCATTATAAGTTAGGAAACTTCTATTGGAATTTCCTTATTGAAGAATTCTTATTTTAAATTCCCCTCCGATACTTGATTACAATTTTTGGACAATAAATTTACACAGAATTTAAAAATGGAAGAAGATAATGTTTATTTCAAAGTTATATTAATATTTCATACTTGATTGCCCTTTATTAATCATTCATTTAGCTTCCTTTAACCTTTCGCTCTGGAAAACACAAACAGGTTTCATTATAAGTTAGGAAACTTCTATTGTTAGGAAACTTCTATTGGAATTTCCTTATTGAAGAATTCTTATTTTAAATTTTTCCGATACTTGATTACAATTTTTGGACAATAAATTTACACAGAATTTAAAAATGGAAGAAGATAATGTTTATTTCAAAGTTATATTAATATTTCATACTTGTTTGCCCTTTATTAATCATTCATTTAGCTTCCTTTAACCTTTCGCTCTGGAAAACACAAACAGGTTTCATTATAAGTTAGGAAACTTCTATTGGAATTTCCTTATTGAAGAATTCTTATTTTAAATTCCCCTCCGATACTTGATTACAATTTTTGGACAATAAATTTACACAGAATTTAAAAATGGAAGAAGATAATGTTTATTTCAAAGTTATATTAATATTTCATACTTGTTTGCCCTTTATTAATCATTCATTTAGCTTCCTTTAACCTTTCGCTCTGGAAAACACAAACAGGTTTCATTATAAGTTAGGAAACTTCTATTGGAATTTCCTTATTGAAGAATTCTTATTTTAAATTCCCCTCCGATACTTGATTACAATTTTTGGACAATAAATTTACACAGAATTTAAAAATGGAAGAAGATAATGTTTATTTCAAAGTTATATTAATATTTCATACTTGATTGCCCTTTATTAATCATTCATTTAGCTTCCTTTAACCTTTCGCTCTGGAAAACACAAACAGGTTTCATTATAAGTTAGGAAACTTCTATTGGAATTTCCTTATTGAAGAATTCTTATTTTAAATTCCCCTCCGATACTTGATTACAATTTTTGGACAATAAATTTACACAGAATTTAAAAATGGAAGAAGATAATGTTTATTTCAAAGTTATATTAATATTTCATACTTGTTTGCCCTTTATTAATCATTCATTTAGCTTCCTTTAACCTTTCGCTCTGGAAAACACAAACAGGTTTCATTATAAGTTAGGAAACTTCTATTGGAATTTCCTTATTGAAGAATTCTTATTTTAAATTCCCCTCCGATACTTGATTACAATTTTTGACAATAAATTTACACAGAATTTAAAAATGGAAGAAGATAATGTTTATTTCAAAGTTATATTAATATTTCATACTTGATTGCCCTTTATTAATCATTCATTTAGCTTCCTTTAACCTTTCGCTCTGGAAAACACAAACAGGTTTCATAATAAGTTAGGAAACTTCTATTGGAATTCCTTATTGAAGAATTCTATTTTAAATTTTTGGACAATAAATTTACAACTAATTTGAAAATGGAAGAAGATAATGTTTATTTCAAAGTTATATTAATATTTCGTACTTGTTTGCAATTTATTAATCATTCATTTAGCTTCCTTTAACCTTTCGCTCTGGAAAACACAAACAGGTTTCATTATAAGTTAGGAAACTTCTATTGGAATTTCCTTATTGAAGAATTCTTATTTTAAATTCCCCCCGATACTTGATTACAATTTTTGGACAATAAATTTACACAGAATTTAAAAATGGAAGAAGATAATGTTTATTTCAAAGTTATATTAATATTTCATACTTGTTTGCCCTTTATTAATCATTCATTTAGCTTCCTTTAACCTTTCGCTCTGGAAAACACAAACAGGTTTCATTATAAGTTAGGAAACTTCTATTGGAATTTCCTTATTGAAGAATTCTTATTTTAAATTCCCCTCCGATACTTGATTACAATTTTTGGACAATAAATTTACACAGAATTTAAAAATGGAAGAAGATAATGTTTATTTCAAAGTTATATTAATATTTCATACTTGTTTGCCCTTTATTAATCATTCATTTAGCTTCCTTTAACCTTTCGCTCTGGAAAACACAAACAGGTTTCATTATAAGTTAGGAAACTTCTATTGGAATTTCCTTATTGAAGAATTCTTATTTTAAATTTCCCTCCGATACTTGATTACAATTTTTGGACAATAAATTTACACAGAATTTAAAAATGGAAGAAGATAATGTTTATTTCAAAGTTATATTAATATTTCATACTTGTTTGCCCTTTATTAATCATTCATTTAGCTTCCTTTAACCTTTCGCTCTGGAAAACACAAACAGGTTTCATTATAAGTTAGGAAACTTCTATTGGAATTTCCTTATTGAAGAATTCTATTTTAAATTTTTGGACAATAAATTTACACATAATTTAAAAATGGAAGAAGATAATGTTTATTTCAAAGTTATATTAATATTTCATACTTGTTTGCCCTTTATTAATCATTCATTTAGCTTTTTTTAACCTTTCGCTCTGGAAAACACAAACAGGTTTCATTATAAGTTAGGAAACTTCTATTGGAATTTCCTTATTGAAGAATTCTTATTTTAAATTCCCCTCCGATACTTGATTACAATTTTTGGACAATAAATTTACACAGAATTTAAAAATGGAAGAAGATAATGTTTATTTCAAAGTTATATTAATATTTCAAACTTGATTGCCCTTTATTAATCATTCATTTAGCTTCCTTTAACCTTTCGCTCTGGAAAACACAAACAGGTTTCATTATAAGTTAGGAAATTCTATTGGAATTTCCTTATTGAAGAATTCTTATTTTAAATTCCCCTCCGATACTTGATTACAATTTTTGGACAATAAATTTACACAGAATTTAAAAATGGAAGAAGATAATGTTTATTTCAAAGTTATATTAATATTTCATACTTGTTTGCCCTTTATTAATCATTCATTTAGCTTCCTTTAACCTTTCGCTCTGGAAAACACAAACAGGTTTCATTATAAGTTAGGAAACTTCTATTGGAATTTCCTTATTGAAGAATTCTTATTTTAAATTTCCCTCCGATACTTGATTACAATTTTTGGACAATAAATTTACACAGAATTTAAAAATGGAAGAAGATAATGTTTATTTCAAAGTTATATTAATATTTTATACTTGATTGCCCTTTATTAATCATTCATTTAGCTTCCTTTAACCTTTCGCTCTGGAAAACACAAACAGGTTTCATTATAAGTTAGGAAACTTCTATTGGAATTTCCTTATTGAAGAATTCTTATTTTTATAATTCCCCTCCGATACTTGATTACAATTTTTGGACAATAAATTTACACAGAATTTTAAAAATGGAAGAAGATAATGTTTATTTCAAAGTTATATTAATATTTCATACTTGTTTGCCCTTTATTAATCATTCATTTAGCTTCCTTTAACCTTTCGCTCTGGAAAACACAAACAGGTTTCATTATAAGTTAGGAAACTTCTATTGGAATTTCCTTATTGAAGAATTTTAAATTCTCCGATATTTTAAATTTTTGGACAATAAATTTACACATAATTTAAAAATGGAAGAAGATAATGTTTATTTCAAAGTTATATTAATATTTCATACTTGTTTGCCCTTTATTAATCATTCATTTAGCTTCCTTTAACCTTTCGCTCTGGAAAACACAAACAGGTTTCATTATAAGTTAGGAAACTTCTATTGGAATTTCCTTATTGAAGAATTCTTATTTTAAATTCCCCTCCGATACTTGATTACAATTTTTGGACAATAAATTTACACAGAATTAAAAATGGAAGAAGATAATGTTTATTTCAAAGTTATATTAATATTTCATACTTGATTGCCCTTTATTAATCATTCATTTAGCTTCCTTTAACCTTTCGCTCTGGAAAACACAAACAGGTTTCATTATAAGTTAGGAAACTTCTATTGGAATTTCCTTATTGAAGAATTCTTATTTTAAATTCCCCTCCAATACATGATTACAATTTTTGGACAATAAATTTACACAGAATTTAAAAATGGAAGAAGATAATGTTTATTTCAAAGTTATATTAATATTTCATACTTGTTTGCCCTTTATTAATCATTCATTTAGCTTCCTTTAACCTTTCGCTCTGGAAAACACAAACAGGTTTCATTATAAGTTAGGAAACTTCTATTGGAATTTCCTTATTGAAGAATTCTTATTTTAAATTCCCCTCCGATACTTGATTACAATTTTTGGACAATAAATTTACACAGAATTTAAAAATGGAAGAAGATAATGTTTATTTCAAAGTTATATTAATATTTCATACTTGATTGCCCTTTATTAATCATTCATTTAGCTTCCTTTAACCTTTCGCTCTGGAAAACACAAACAGGTTTCATTATAAGTTAGGAAACTTCTATTGGAATTTCCTTATTGAAGAATTCTTATTTTAAATTTTTGGACAATAAATTTACAATAATTTAAAAATGGAAGAAGATAATGTTGATTACAATTTTTGGACAATAAATTTACACAGAATTTTTGGAAAAAATTTAAAAAAATGGAAGAAGATAATGTTTATTTCAAAGTTATATTAATATTTCATACTTGTTTGCCCTTTATTAATCATTCATTTAGCTTCCTTTAACCTTTCGCTCTGGAAAACACAAACAGGTTTCATTATAAGTTAGGAAACTTCTATTGGAATTTCCTTATTGAAGAATTCTTATTTTAAATTCCCCTCCGATACTTGATTACAATTTTTGGACAATAAATTTACACAGAATTTAAAAATGGAAGAAGATAATGTTTATTTCAAAGTTATATTAATATTTCATACTTGTTTGCCCTTTATTAATCATTCATTTAGCTTCCTTTAACCTTTCGCTCTGGAAAACACAAACAGGTTTCATTATAAGTTAGGAAACTTCTATTGGAATTTCCTTATTGAAGAATTCTTATTTTAAATTCCCTCCGATACTTGATTACAATTTTTGGACAATAAATTTACACAGAATTTAAAAATGGAAGAAGATAATGTTTATTTCAAAGTTATATTAATATTTCATACTTGTTTGCCCTTTATTAATCATTCATTTAGCTTCCTTTAACCTTTCGCTCTGGAAAACACAAACAGGTTTCATTATAAGTTAGGAAACTTCTATTGGAATTTCCTTATTGAAGAATTCTTATTTTAAATTTCCCTCCGATACTTGATTACAATTTTTGGACAATAAATTTACACAGAATTTAAAAATGGAAGAAGATAATGTTTATTTCAAAGTTATATTAATATTTCATACATGTTTGCCCTTTAGTAATCATTCATTTAGCTTACTTTAACCTTCCGCTCTGGAAAACACAAAAAGGTTTCATTATAAGTTAGGAAACTTCTATTGGAATTTCCTTATTGAAGAATTCTTATTTTAAATTCTATTTTAAATTTTTGGACAATAAATTTACACATAATTTAAAAATGGAAGAAGATAATGTTTATTTCAAAGTTATATTAATATTTCGTACTTGTTTGCCCTTTATTAATCATTCATTTAGCTTTTTTTAACCTTTAGCTCTGGAAAACACAAACAGGTTTCATTATAAGTTAGGAAACTTCTATTGGAATTTCCTTATTGAAGAATTCTTATTTTAAATTCCCCTCCGATACTTGATTACAATTTTTGGACAATAAATTTACACAGAATTTAAAAATGGAAGAAGATAATGTTTATTTCAAAGTTATATTAATATTTCAAACTTGATTGCCCTTTATTAATCATTCATTTAGCTTCCTTTAACCTTTCGCTCTGGAAAACACAAACAGGTATCATTATAAGTTAGGAAACTTCTATTGGAATTTCCTTATTGAAGAATTCTTATTTTAAATTCCCCTCCAATACATGATTACAATTTTTGGACAATAAATTTACACAGAAGTTAAAAATGGAAGAAGATAATGTTCATTTCAAAGTTATATTAATATTTCATGCTTGTTTGCTCTTTATTAATCATTCATTTAGCTTCCTTTAACCTTTCGCTCTGGAAAACACAAACAGGTTTCATTATAAGTTAGGAAACTTCTATTGGAATTTCCTTATTGAAGAATTCTTATTTTAAATTTCCCTCCGATACTTGATTACAATTTTTGGACAATAAATTTACACAGAATTTAAAAATGGAAGAAGATAATGTTTATTTCAAAGTTATATTAATATTTCATACTTGATTGCCCTTTATTAATCATTCATTTAGCTTCCTTTAACCTTTCGCTCTGGAAAACACAAACAGGTTTCATTATAAGTTAGGAAACTTCTATTGGAATTTCCTTATTGAAGAATTCTTATTTTAAATTTCCCTCCGATACTTGATTACAATTTTTGGACAATAAATTTACACAGAATTTAAAAATGGAAGAAGATAATGTTTATTTCAAAGTTATATTAATATTTCATACTTGTTTGCCCTTTATTAATCATTCATTTAGCTTCCTTTAACCTTTCGCTCTGGAAAACACAAACAGGTTTCATTATAAGTTAGGAAACTTCTATTGGAATTTCCTTATTGAAGAATTCTTATTTTAAATTTTTGGACAATAAATTTACACAGAATTTAAAAATGGAAGAAGATAATGTTTATTTCAAAGTTATATTAAT
>BPLQ01002436.1:0-12940 GCA_021605075.1 Caerostris darwini | reverse complement strand
CATGTCGGGCGATCTAGGTGGACAGATCATTCGTTGGAATTGTCCAGAATGTTCTTCAAACCAATCGCAAACAGTTGTGGCCCGGTGACATAGCGCATTGTCATCCATAAAAATCCCATCGTTGCTTGGGTATATGAAGTCCATGAATGGCTGCAAGTGATCTCCAAGTAGCTGAACATAAGCATTTCCAGTCAATGTTCGGTCCAGTCGCACCAGAGGACCAAGTCCATGCCATGAAAAAACAGCCCACACCATTACGGAGCCACCACTAGATTGAACAGTGCCTTGCTGACAGTTTGGGTCCATGGCTTCGTGGGGTCTGCGCCACACTCGAACCCTACCATCAGCTCTTACCAACTGAAATCGTGACTCATCGGACCAGGCCACGGTTTTCCATTCATCTAGGGACCAACCGATATGCTCACGTGCCCACGAGAGTCGCTGCAAGCGATGTCGTTCTGTCAGTAAAGGCACTCGAATCGGTCTCCTGCTGGAATAGCCCAAGAAAGCCAAATTTCTCCGCACAGTTCTAACAGACAAGTATCTTGTACGTCCCACATTGATTTCTGCGGTTATTTGGCGCACTTTTGCTTGTCTGTTAGAATTTACGACTCTTTGCAGACTTTGCCGGTCTCGGCCGTTAAGTGCAGGCGGTCGACCACTGCGCTGTCCATGGTGGGATGTTATGCCTGAAATTTCATACTCTCGGCACACTCTTGACACAGTGGATCTGGGAATGTTAAATTCCCTAACGATTTCCGAAATGGCATGACCCATGCGTCTAGCTCCAACTAACATTCCGCGTTCAAAGTCTGTTAATTCCCATCGTGCGGTCGTCATCACGTCAAAACCTCTTCACATGAATAACTTGAACAGAAATGAAAGCTCTGCGAAAGCACTGCGCATTTATACCTGTTCTACGCGATGCTACTGCCATCTGAAAATTTGCATATTGCTATCCCATGACTTTTGTCACTTCAGTGTATATTATGTAGTCCTACATTATGCCACTTTTAACATTGATATTACAAAAATTACATAGAACAAATTTCTCTTGTCTTTATTTTCCTGTTTTATTTAATTTTGGACATTCGGTAATCACATCACATTGGTGGCATTGACATTATGCAATTAACGGGATGGTGGTAAGCAACATTGGTGGTAAGCAATTAACGGGATGACTGAGTCGTGTTTTAATCATTGATGGCGATTATTGCAAATTCCTTTTTTTTTAAACAGATTCGATTGTGATTATGACAGCGTTTATAATCGACGTCAGACATGTAACATATGCAGTCAGGCTATCTTTGGAAGTTTTAGGATGTTTATTTTTGGGACAGTTATTCTAATAAATAACAGTTACAGACAGAAAGTCTTCAAAGGAAGATTGCACTAACGCTCTTCAAATTTAAAAATGTCAGTAATTTCTATTAAAAAATTCATAGTGAAATTTCTAGATAGCTACATGTTATATTTATGACATAGCTATCTAGAAATCATTGGAATTCAAAATCATTTATGTTATTTCGATTCATGTGTACTTGAATCATTCATACTCGAAATCCTTATTCAAACATTATTCAAGCACTCAAAATCATTTATGTGAAGCATTACGATGGCAGGCTATTGAGCGAATAGAAGGGTCCAAAGTCAATCCTACATAACTATACACTGATATAACTGATATTCTACGTAACTTTCTGTAATTCGTAGACTCTGAATGTATTTCTGAGAATTGTATCAGCGTTTAGAAGGAACACCCAAAGCAGCGAGAGAGCTACAATTGCCACAGATAAAAGCCATTGTAAACTAACTACATGGAGGCATAAAAGAATAAAAGAACTACCTCAATCCACCTCAGATCTCTTGTAACAGCCCCTGGAAACAGATTAACTGTGATCAGAAGCTTTTATGAAGGTGGGTTATGTGCAATACGACGTCTAAAATTAATCTAAGATTTAATTAAGAATGTTTTCCTATCGGATTACAATTCAGTAGAGGTTTGAACTCTTTTCATATGAGTCCATAATCTGTTTACGAAACTCAGAAGATACCTCGAGAAGATTGAATGGTTTTAAGACAAATAACTCAAGAAGATTGTTTGTCTTGGGAGACGGAAACTCGTTTTTATCCCAGCCGCATTCATGAAAGAGACAGATTTGTTGGATCTAGTGAATGTGTGTATTATCTCTTTATATTGCTATACAGACTTATATAGCTATATTTTCCGAAGAGGCACCATTAGGACTCATTCATACAAAAAAGGCATTCTTGGTTTAATTATTCGCACTTCTTCAGATGCAATTGGTGACTTCATCTACAGGATAATAGTGCTGAACGATTTACAGCATGGTTGGGAGAAAATTACCTTTGTAAGGAGACTATTGTGCATATGGGTTAGCAAACATATTCTCCACAAATAGACCCAATTGATCATGTTTGGGATGTTGTAGCAAAATATTTACCCATTCTATTATTTCTCTACTTAACTCTACCTCTACAATTCTTCAAGATCTTCGAGTTAGGGGCTTCATAGCAATGGGTTTGTCTTCCATTATTAGTCTAATAGTTCGTACTCCTGCAAGTTCAATTGGTGACTTCATCCTACAAGACAATATTGCTGAACGATACAGAGCTTAGTTGGGAGAAAATTACTTTCGTGAGGAGACTATTATGCATAAGGGTTGGCAAACATATTCTCATCAAATAGACTCAATTGATCATGTTTGGAACGTTCTAATAAAAGACTTACCCACTCTTCTAATTGCTACACTTACGCCTACCTCTGCAAGTCTTCAGGATCTTCAAGCTATGGGCTTCATAGCAACGGGCTTCTCTTCCAAGATTCTTGGTCTAATATTTCGTACTATTGCAAATGCAATTGATGACTAACTAAATAAACATCATCATTTTTAGCATGGGGGAAAACAATAGTGCCTATACACTGAAGTGACAAAAGTCATGGGATACCTCTTAATATCGTGTCGGCCCTCCTTTCGCCCGGCGAAGTGCAGCAACTCGACGTGGCATGGACTCAACAAGTCATTGGAAGTCTTCTGCAGGAATATTGAGCCATGCTGTCTCGATAGACGTCCATAATTGTGAAAGCGTTGATGGTGCAGGATTTTGGGCCTCTCGAGGATGTCCCATAAATGCTCGATGGGATTCATGTCGGGCGATCTAGGTGGCCAGATCATTCGTTGGAATTGTCCAGAATGTTCTTCAAACCAATCGCGAACAGTTGTGGCCCGGTGACATGGCGCATTGTCATCCATAAAAATCCCATCGTTGTTTGGGTACATGAAGTCCATGAATGGCTGCAAGTGATCTCCAAGTAGCTGAACATAAGCATTTCCAGTCAATGTTCGCTCCAGTCGCACCAGAGGACCAAGTCCATGCCATGAAAAAACAGCCCACACCATTACGGAGCCACCACCAGCTTGAATAGTGCCTTGCTGACAGTTTGGGTTCATGGCTTCGTGGGGTCTGCGCCACACTGGAACCCTACCATCAGCTCTTACCAACTGAAATCATGACTCATCGGACCAGGCCACGGTTTTCCATTCATCTAGGGACCAACCGATATGCTCACGTGCCCACGAGAGTCGCTGCAAGCGATGTCGTTCTGTCAGTAAAGGCACTCGAGTCGGTCTTCTGCTGGAATAGTCCAAGAAAGCCAAATTTCTCCGCACAGTTCTAGCAGACAAGTCCCTTGTACGTCCCACATTGATTTCTGCGGTTATTTGACGCAGTGTTGCTTGTCTGTTAGACTTTACGACTCTTTGCAGACGTCGCCGGTCTCGGTCGTTAAGTGCAGGCGGTCGACCACTGCGCTGTCCATGGTGGGATGTTATGCCTGAAATTTCATACTCTCGGCACACTCTTGACACAGTGGATCTGGGAATGTTAAATTCCCTAACGATTTCCGAAATGGCATGACCCATGCGTCTAGCTCCAACTAACATTCCGCGTTCAAAGTCTGTTAATTCCCGTCATGCGGTCATCATCACGTCAAAACCTCTTCACATGAATAACTTGAACAGAAATGAAAGCTCTGCGAAAGCACTGCGCATTTATACCTGTTCTACGCGATGCTACTGCCATCTGAAAATTTGCATATTGCTATCCCATGACTTTTGTCACTTCAGTGTATATTGATGTTAGAAATTATTCCTCTCATTATTGATTTAGTTTGGTTTGTCGCTCTGCAGTCATTTTATGCATATTTTGGGCTAATTAGACCGGGACCAACAGTTTAACGCTCCTTATTGAATTTGACCCTACATTTACACTGTGTTCTTTGACACGTTTTTATTTTCTGTTTTTTCTAAATTGAAAATGTGCCAATTGTTGATGAGTTTTTTTTTCGTGCCTAATTTGGGAAGCTGTTGGTTAATATTTTTGCCAATATTAATATTTTATTATTGATATTTAATATATTGTATTAAATATCAAAATAAAAAAAATTACTATCACACTATTTATTATTTCTCCTTTGTTATTTAAAGTCAGTTTAGATTTATAAAAACACTTCAAAATATTTTTACAAATAATTTAAGTTCTATACCGTTAGAAAAAACAAGCACAGCAATTAAAAGCGCGTTAATCTAATACCTATAATTTGTTTGTTTTTTTTAAGTTTCAAACCTTTCGTTCTCATTAAAATTTTAACTGTAACTTATGATGTCTTTGAAGAAGGTTGTTTACGTGTTTCTTGGAAATTTATTAATATTTTACAAAAAAATTAATCAACTGTTGTTGATGTACCTCCAGCATCTATGAAAATAAAATAATAAAATGAATGAAGAATTAAAACAAAAAGAATTCAAAAATGGTGTTCGTCTTTAGATGTAAAAACTAATTTAATTGGTCTGCCTTTATTTTTATTTTTGCAAAGCAAGCCATTTGCAAAACAACATATTTTCTACAAAAATGACTTTTGACTAATTAATAGTTAATGAGGATACACGAAACGAAATTCGAAGAAATGAGACACTGTAAGATAAAGTAAAAAATATATATTTGCCATTTATTCTCTACGTCTTTTTAAGAGCACAAAAAAAAAATGCCGAATTTCTTTCCTGCGTATGATTGGAATATTTATTTTTAATATTATATACTTGATAAACATTTTTATGTTTAGCATAATTTAAGAGATTTGTGATTCTTAAGAAAAAAAAACTTGCAAGAGTTTTGTTTCATTTCACTCCATTATCGTAACGTTCTTACGATAGTTAAAAGATTCGTTATTTATTCCAGGCTTCGTATTATGGAATAATGAATGGTGCCAACGGCCGTACCATGCTGAATATACCGGTTCTCGTTAGATCACCGAAGTCAAGCATCATTGGGCGCGGTCAGTACTTGGGTGGGTGACCACTTGGGAACACCGCGTGCCGTTGGCAAATTTGGGACCTGAATGGCCGAGTGTCTAGCGCTCTGGCGCTCGGTGCCACAGGTTTCGGGTTCGAATCCCGGCGGTGCCATGGATGTTTGTAGTGGTTCGGAATCCACTTTAAGCCGTAGGTCCCGGTCTCCTATGACCGTAAGAGCGTCACGGAGCAAAAGTCAGGCTTCTACCTACGGGTGCTCCATCACAACAGAAGCTGCTTCCTTCCTCTTCAATCATGAGTCCATATGGGCTCGTGGGCTTGGCCAGCCAAGTGGGATAAGAAACAACAACAACAACAACAAGAATGGTAGATTACTTTCTTTATTCCATACCGTATTAGCTAGTTCATATCGTCATTTGGTATGAGATCAATAATTCTCTTCATACCATTGGGACATGATGAGAGCTATTTGACATTAGTATTTCTACTATTATTGTTTTTCGTTCTACCATGCATTTATGATATTAATGTACAAAGAAAATCATTCTTTTGTGCAGTATTATGATCTTTTTCCAATTAATTAACTTGAAAAGGAGCTTTTTACGTATTCTGTTTAGATGTTAATTTAATTTTGAATCTACGAATTATTAATAACTTTGAACATGAGTTTAAGCGATATGATCCTTTATTTAGATTAATACCTTTGTAAAAATATATTGTGTATCACTGAATCGAATTAGTTGTTTTTTATGTTATTAAGTATTGTTGTTCATACACTGAAGTGACAAAAGTCATGGGATACCTCTTAATATCGTGTCGGCCCTCCTTTCGCTCGGCGAAGTGCAGCAACTCGACGTGGCATGGACTCAACAAGTCGTTGGAAGACTTCTGCAGGAATATTGAGCCATGCTGTCTCGATAGACGTCCATAATTGTGAAAGCGTTGATGGTGCAGGATTTTGGGCACGAACAGACCTCTCGATGATGTCCCATAAATGCTCGATGGGATTCATGTCGGGAGATCTAGGTGGCCAGATCATTCGTTGGAATTGTCCAGAATGTTCTTCAAACCAATCGCGAACAGTTGTGGCCCGGGGACATGGCGCATTGTCATCCATAAAATCCCATCGTTGTTTGGGTACATGAAGTCCATGAATGGCTGCAAGTGATCTCCAAGTAGCTGAACATAAGTATTTCCAGTCAATGTTCGGTCCAGTCGCACCAGAGGACCAAGTCCATGCCATGAAAAAACAGCCCACACCATTACGGAGCCACCACCAGCTTGAACGGTGCCTTGCTGACAGTTTGGTTCCATGGCTTCGTGGGGTCTGCGCCACACTCGAACCCTACCATCAGCTCTTACCAACTGAAATCGTGACTCATCGGACCAGGCCACGGTTTTCCATTCATCTAGGGACCAACCGATATGCTCACGTGCCCACGAGAGTCGCTGCAAGCGATGTCGTTCTGTCAGTAAAGGCACTCGAGTCGGTCTTCTGCTGGAATAGTCCAAGAAAGCCAAATTTCTCCGCACAGTTCTAGCAGACAAGTCCCTTGTACGTCCCACATTGATTTCTGCGGTTATTTGACGCAGTGTTGCTTGTCTGTTAGACTTTACGACTCTTTGCAGACGTCGCCGGTCTCGGTCGTTAAGTGCAGGCGGTCGACCACTGCGCTGTCCATGGTGGGATGTTATGCCTGAAATTTCATACTCTCGGCACACTCTTGACACATTGGATCTGGGAATGTTGAATTCCCTAACGATTTCCGAAATGGCATGACCCATGCGTCTAGCTCCAACTAACATTCCGCGTTCAAAGTCTGTTAATTCCCGTCGTGCGGTCATCATCACGTCAAAACCTCTTCACATGAATAACTTGAACAGAAATGAAAGCTCTGCGAAAGCACTGCGCATTTATACCTGTTCTACGCGATGCTACTGCCATCTGAAAATTTGCATATTGCTATCCCATGA
Source organism: Caerostris darwini (assembly GCA_021605075.1). NCBI lineage: Eukaryota > Metazoa > Arthropoda > Arachnida > Araneae > Araneidae > Caerostris > Caerostris darwini. Next base: position 5,633 of record BPLQ01002436.1, on the reverse strand, counting down.
CTTTTGTCACTTCAGTGTATATCGAGTTAGGACTATGGACATTTTTAAATTATGTCGTCCATTGAACAAAATTACTAACAGCAGTGCTTTTAGAAGATATTTAAATATGAAGTTTACTTTAAGGTATTTTCACGTACCATATGTTCATATTATGAATAGCACATTCAAACGAATCGAGAAATTCAAAAGAACTGTGTTGCAGTCACATAATAATTGTACCTAAATTCTCAAGAAAATTGATTTACAATAATGTATGCTTATTTATTACATATTATAACTAACACTAGACGTTAATACTGCAGTTTTCGCACATTGTTTAGCTATTAATTTAGATTTGAACCTGATCCTTATTAGTAGTTTATAAAATGAGTTTAAGTGATAAGGTCGTTTATTTAGATTAACAGTTTTGTTAAAATCTGCTCTGGATTGTTGAATCCAATTATTTGTTAACCACACTATGTTTATTGTTGCTCATATATTGTCGGCTCAATATATGGGCAACGATAATTACGATGGACAATTTTAAACTATGGCGCCCATTGAACAAAAATACTAGCAGTAGTGTTTTCAATATTTTGGAAGATATTTGGCCCCTGATGAAGTCTACTTTTGGTATTTTCTCGTAATATATGTTATAAAATGAATAGCACTTTTTAAACCAATCAAGATATTCAAAAGAACTATGTTGTCATTGTCAAAATAATTTGTGATTCTTAAGGGAAAAAATTGACAAGAGTTTTGTTACGTTTCACTCAATTATTGTAGCGTTCTTACAATAATTAAAAGATTCGTTATTTATTCCGGTCTTCATATTATGGAGCAAAGAACGGTAGATTACTTTTCTTATTCCATGCATTATTAGCTAGTTCATATCGTCATTTGGTATGAGATCAATAATTCTCTTTATACTATTGGGACCAAATGGGAGCTATTTGGCATTAGTATTTCCATTATTATTATTTTTTGTTCTGCCATACATAATTTATAATGTTAAGGACAAAACAAAATCATTGTTTTGTGCAGTATTATGATATTTTCCAATTGATTAACTTGAGGAGATACATTTCATTGAAATGGAGCTTTCTACATATTGCTTAGATGTTAATTTAACTTTTAGTTTGTTCATTATTAATAACTTTGAGTTTAAACGATATGATCATTTATTTAGATTAATACCTTTGTTAAAATATCAAAGTATCACTGAATCACTGAATCGAATTAATTATTATTTTTGTTATTAAGTATTGTTACACATATATCGGGTCAGGACGATAGACATTTTTAAACTATGTCGTCCATTGATTAAAAAATACTAGCAGTAGTGTTTTTATATATTTTGGAAGATATTAAAATCATTGCTGCTAGTATTTTTGTTTAATATTTTGGAAGAACATGAGCTTAAGCGATATGATCCCTTATTTAGACTATAAAAATATTAATTAAAATATTATTGTAAAAATATATTGTGTACCGTTGAATTGAATTAATTGTTATTTATGCTATTAAATATTATTTATATATCATATATCAGTTTAGATATATGATATATTGCTCATATATCAGTTTAGAACGATGGTCACCTTTAAACTAGATAGTCGTCCATTGAACAAAAATACTAGCAGAAGTGTTTTTAATAGTTTTTAAGATATTTGGTTCATGATGAAGTAGTATTTTATCGTAGCATATATTAATATTAGGAATAGCACATTCAAACCAATCTAGAAATTCAAACGAACTGTGTTGTCAGCGACATAATAATTGTACCTAAACTCTCAAGAAAATATACTTACAACATTGTATGCTTATTTACTACAAATTATAACTAACATAAATGTTAATACTACAGTTTGTTCACATTGTTTAGCTGTTAATTTAAACTTGAATCAACTCATTATTAGTAATTTATAACAGTTAAAGTGATAGGGTCTTTTATTTAGATTAATATTATTGTTAAAAATTGCACTGGATCATTAAATCCAATTACTTATTAATCATGCTATTATTTTGTTGCTCATATATTGGTAACTCGATATACGAGCAACGATAATAACGATAGATATTTTTAAATTATATTGTTCCCTGAATAGAAATACTAGTAGTGGCATTTATAATACCTTAGAAGCTATTTGGTTCATAATGAATCACGTTTTTCTTTCCATATCGGGAATAGCACGTTTTAATCCAATCAATAAATTCAAATGAATTACGTTGAGAGTTTCATAATAGTTTTATCTGAACTCTTATTTATAAGAAATTAAACTTACAATATCGTATAATGATGTATTCTTAAGAAATACTACAGTAATTGAAAAAGATATATTTGCTCTATTCTGTAAATAATCCAATCCAAGCTTATATAATAATTTGCATGTAATTCAGAGGATTTTAAAGAATAGAACTTTATCATGACTACATAGATGATTATTATACAGATAGTAGATATTTACTCTTTCTGTTAATAATCCAATCCAAGCTCATACAATAAGGAATATGTGATTCAGATAATTTTAAAGAATAGAACTTTATCATGACTATATAGTGGATAATTGTTCCATTCTGTAAATAATCCATTCAAGCTGACAATAAGGAATATGTCATTCAGTTGATTTTAAAGAATAGAATTTTATCATGACTACATAGTTGATTATACAGTTATTACATAATTGATATTTGCTCTATTCTTTAAATAATCCAATCTAAGCTCATATAATAATGAGTATGATGATTTTTTATATTCAGATGATTTTAAAGAACGGAACTTTATCACGACTGCATAGTTGATGATTATACAGTTGATTACATTTACTCTATTCCTTAAATAATCCAATCCAAGCGCATACAATTATGAGCATGGGAATCAGATTATTTCAAAGAACAGGACTTTACCATGACTACATAGTTAATAACTACTAAAATAAATATATCGAATGCAAATAGTGATAAACTGTTTTGAAGGTGATGCAGCATTAAATATTTTAAATAGAAGAGCTTTAAATTTCAACAGCCCATTCGTCAAGCACCAAAAACAAGCTTTTTGCCCTGCATACCCTTTCCGCTGATAAATTGCAAAATCCTCTCTGTTCAGCGACTCTGTAACATTCCTGACAGTCCCAGGAAAACGGAAATGAGTTCCCGTAAACGAGAAACGTTTGCGCCATTTCTCATCGCAAAACACCGCTACATCAATTGCAATGAAAATATTTCCTTTCAAGAAAATATAGAACGGTATTCAATATGTGTTTGCGCGTATCGTTTGCATAAATAAACCTTTCGTGCTACGTAATACTACGACACTATTGTAGAGTGTTGAATTTGACTTTATTTCTCTTTCAAATAACAAAACAAAAATATAGCTTTGGGCAATGATTGAAAACATTCATAATTTAAAATATACAAATTCCAATGATAATTACATGTTTAATAATAGTTGTTAGTGCAATTTTTTCATTTTATGTTTTCATACTAACAATTTTTAATTAGTTAATATATCTTCAAGGACTTAATACATTTGTCCATTTTGATTCTAAGTCAATCGCGCAGACTGATGGTCAATTGAGTTGAGAGTTTTGGCCTTTGATATCACAGGCTTCAGATTCGAATCCTGGTGATGGCATAGATGTTTTTCAGTGGTTCAGAATCCACGTTAAACAATATAGGTCCCGGTCTAATTAGCCTAAAGTGTGCACAAAATGGCCATAGAGCGACAAACCAAACCAAATATATAACAAACATTAAAACGAAAGACAATTATTTGTTTCTTTTTTTTCTTATCCCACTTGATAGACAGAAACATTTAGACCAAGAAACATTTAGAGAGAAGCGGAGGGGGGGTAGCATCTGCTGTGATGGAGCACCTTCTTCAGCTAAGTAGAATTACGGAGCTAAGTCAGACTTGACTTAGCTCCATGTCGCTGAAGAAGGAGGACAGTGCCTTCCGGAAGGACATTTTAGAGGGAACTACCCCACATTTGCGTATCGTATGGGAGGAAACCTTTCTCAGGTAGCCCAGCTAACGAGGCAAGAAACTAAACATCCCAAACGCCACGGAGTCTCTTCTTTTTTTGAAACATTGTCTACAACAAAGCCGCCAGCGGACTGAACCTCCGCCCTAATTCTCACCAGCGGCGCGCGTTGCCACTGAGCCACGAGTCGGGCAAATTATTTGTTTAAAAAACTTTTATTTATAAATTTATTCAATATTTTTTTTTTCAATACAGAAACTTCAGCTACTAACATGTTTTTTCTGAGGTCCCCTGATGTTGTTGATCAACTTTTCTTGTGAAACCCTACATCAATGAATCATCATTATTCTCCAACACAAAAGAGATTGGGGATATTGTGGCCTGGTAGCAGGATTCCAAGTTAAAGATTTATATGTTTAATTTCTAAATATACTTTGTATTGTCCACATTTGCATGACATTTTGGACAAAAGCTGAAATTATGTTGTATGCAATCCAATTCCTATCTCAACTGACATCAGGACTACTTTTTTCAAAGCATTGAATATCATTCAAGCCATCAGAGGGAATCGAACACTCTTCCTGTCTCAAATTAATGAGAACTAGACAATCAGTTTATAATAGGATATGATTTCAATTTTACGTGAAAAATATACTGTTAAAATATGTGATATGCGTTTTTATCAAATTTCATAAATATTTATAATTTTTTTTTCTTATTCTTCATTGGCACAACAACCCCATGGTGTGCCAAGACCGTCTGCCTACTGGAAAATTTCGGGACAGGAGATATTTTCTTTTTACTGGGTTGGGTTTCCAGCCTTACTCCGAACACTCTACAGTTATATTAGACCGGGACCTACTGTTTAAAGTGGATTTTTAACCATTATAAGATATCATGGCACCTTTGGGACTCAACCCGAAACCTGTAGCACCGTGCACCAGCCACTTAACCATTAGACCCCTTATAACTTTTTAGTACAAGTTAAATGGAAAAATGTACTAAATATAAAACTCTTATACAATTTATTTCAAGTATTGGCTATAGCCAAATAATTTCTATTGTAACTTTACAAATACTACTTTTTTTATTTTAAGATAACATTTTCTAAAATTTCTAACATTTCTAAAATAAGTTGAGAAACATTTAATACAAAATGAAAGATAATAAATATATGGTACTAAATTAGATAAAACATTTATTTTAGTTCAAACTTCAGCATCCTATTCTAAAATTATCTTGCTAACATTAATTAAAAACACATTTCTATCAAAATTTAAATATAATGGAATAGAGTTAGTCAGTTATAGAGTTACCTTCATTATGAGTTTCTAAATATGATACAAAAATTAAACATTTTGTACTTTTCAAGTAGAAATAAAAATTATTTAATATCAACTATTAATACATTATAATATTTAATCCTACATCAATTATTTATAATTGGAATATAAGACGAGTTAAATATTTAGAAAACTTTAATTGTATACAATAAAAGGTTTTAAATTAAATACATAAATATGGATAAATTGCGAATAATTTGAGAAATATCCATTTATGATACTGAATAATATAAAATAATTACGGAAATTTTAAACATTTACGAGAAATCTGAAATTCTTCTATTAATAAATATCAGAGTTATTTTTTTTTAATCTTTCATTCTTGATT
>BPLQ01002433.1:0-172339 GCA_021605075.1 Caerostris darwini | reverse complement strand
TTTGTGTACCGACCAGATTGCGAAGAAGCAAGGCGACATGGCTCTGGATGGGCAATGCGAAATACCAATAATCACAACGTTCACATTTTGAAGAAATCATGCCTTGGGGTACTGGTTTGCAGTGCTCGGTGTACCCTTGATTCAGGAGATAAAGTCCATCTGAGACCTGCCATATGTGATAAAGCCAGGAAAAAACAACAAGGTAAGGGTAATTTCATTGACCATGATTCATATTGATTTTTAAAAAAATGTTACAAATGATGACAAAAAGTTGTTATTACATTTGTAAAGGAGATTCGTCTTATATGTTGCATATTTTTCAGAAAATTATCTGGAGGAAATTTAAAATGACAAAACATTTTTAGGGGTATTTTATTAAAATAAAAAATTATTCTTAAGCATATTTCTTCCCCCCCAAGGGTATGTAAACAGTACATTACTTAAGTATTTTAGGGATATTAGAGTTTATTAATCGCAAATAATCGTAGTTTCTTAAAATCTATTATTATAATTTTTTGTTAAAATTATTAGGACGAAATTTCTAAAGGCATTTTTAATGATAAAATATATTGAAGAAGATAAAACAATCATTCTTACAACAATGCATATTTAAAAAAAATTATATAAATTCATATTAAATAATCTATAACTAAATTAATCTAATTTTTAAATAGTTAACGTGACATTTTTAATTGCATACTTTAATTACATTGGGTTCTAAAGCAATTCAATGCAAAAAAAAAAAAAAAAAGATGTATTAAGTTATGTATTCCCCATTCTGGAAAACTTTTAGTAATACATTTATATACATTAAACCTGAAGTTGAAAATGAAACAATGTAAAAGAAATATTAATATTGTATTTCTTTGATTTAATTTTATATATTTTTAATGTGTTATAATTTAAACATGATTTTTCAAATTATGTTTACTTCTATAGGAAAACCTTGTCCAAACAGAAAGTGCTCTGGTCGTTTAGAAGTATTACCATGTCGTGGGCACTGTGGCTATCCAGTTACTCATTTCTGGCGACACACAGAACACGCTATTTTCTTTCAAGCCAAAGGTAATCATGATCATCCAAAACCGGAACCAAAAGCCACGGCCGAAGCTCGACGAACTTTACATTCTCCTCTTCAACTACACAGGAGAAGCAAGAGCATTCAAGACGCTATTAGTTTAGAATTGCAGGTAAGTAAACTACTCTACTAAAGATTTTAAATCATTAACTATAATTGTTTAATTAATAAATAAAGTTATTAATTAAACAATTATATTTGTTAATAAACAATAAATAAAGTTAGTTTTAGCTACTGTAAAAATCATTTCAGATTTCCTTTTTCTAAAGCAAAATTACAGCTGGATTTTACCAAAACGTTTTAATATTGTAACAAGATACCATAAAAACAATTTCAGATTCTAGAGAAGTTGAAAAAAAAAATTAAACATTAAAAAAACTACCTTAAAAACAAATAATTCTAAAAACTAATTTAATGTTTCTATTGCCAATAAAATATCACTCAGCAATAATTATTAAGTTAATAATATTTTACTTATTCGTTTGTATTTCTGAAAAACAAAAACGATGTTTGAGAAAAATGTACCGCTTACAACATTAAATTTCAATTTAACTCCAATAATCCTTGAAAGCGGATTAAAATGATTTCGCTGTTTCTTTATAGAGGAAGTAAGCATTCATATTAAATTTTTGGCGAGCTACATATAAATTCAATAGGACTTAATTAATTGTAGAAATATTTGACTTGGATGAATTAATAATTAAAAAAAACATTTGAATAAGTACAGGTAAAAAATAGTTCATGATATATTCATAAATTAAGTTAATGCTTGAATTCTAACCCTTTATGAATTTCAAATTTTTTGAAATGCTCAACTATAAGTTTTTATAAAAAATGTTCTAAGTAATTTTTATAACAAATGTTATAAGTAATTTTTATAACAAATGTTAAATATTTAAAAAGAAAAATATATAAAAGCTGAGCATTGCTTATTTCACAAATCTAATTAAAATTTTTCTGTTTTTAGGCAATATACTAAAAAGACTTAACGATATTTTTGTAGTGTAAAAGTAACGTTTCAGTTGTTTGTGCTTGTTAAACAAAACCTTATTTCCCACCATTTGGTGCAGTATGGTTATTACCTCTCTCATTACTACGCTCACACACATGCACTTAAAGAAGATGCTGAGAGATCGTGTGAAGTAGAAAACGAATACTCTCTAAATACTAAAGAATCATTGTTCTGATAACATCACTTTTTGCCAGTCGATTTCCAATATTCCTTTTCTTGATCACATTCTGAATTTCCTTTGGAAACATAAGGCAGCTTGTTTAGATAAAACATCTCTCACTAAATGACAACTTCACGCATCCCAAATTGCCGCTGCGCTGGAATAACACTGTTTTGTTTGGGCATTCAAACCGTCAAAGAAAAGAAAAAGAGCATTAAACCATTTGTTAGAAGAAAAGCATGTGTTTTGCGCCTATCCAATAGCAATCGGTTACAAATATATATCTTCTCGCTCCACTCCTTTTCTCGGTAGAAGTTGCAGTCGTGTCATTACGGAGTCGGCGATAAACAGAGGGTATTATCTCCCTAAACGAAGTCTATTACAACTTACAGGAATAGCTCCGAGCAATATGTGCCTCGTAATATGATTTACTGGGAGTTATAGCTTTGGTCGACTCTGAAGTCAAAATATTTATTTACAGTAAATTAGTTTATATAAAAATAGAGAATGAAGAGGATTTTTCATATATTCTTTATTCCTTTAATAGATCATACTGATATATGCGCTTAAGTTCTAATTTTTTATTACTATTAAATTTTCTGTTTAACTGAATAAAGTTACAAAGTTTGCATTTTCACTTAGATTTGAGTTTTAAAATTCAACGTTGATACTTAAAAAAATATTTATATTATACAGGAAAAATTAGTACTAAAGTTTCATAAATTATTCTTATGAAGAAAATAATTATAAAATAACATTTTATTATACTGAAATAACTATGAAACAAAATACATTTTTTTTTACAATTTTATTATATAAATTCAATTATGATAATTTTGTAAGGAATTTTTTTTATTAAAATGGCAATATTTCATCTTGAATTTCTAATCATTTATTGCTATTACTATTTATTATTATTGTATTATTTCAAAATAAAAAAGATATATTTTTGTATAAATTAGAATTCTTTTTTCCTTCTTTTTTGTATTGAAAGACTATTCTTTAATACAATTTCTTTTTTTTAATCTATTATTACATTTTATTCCGATGTTGCTCATAATTTTCACGGTATTTATATCTACATTCTGTTATATTTCAACTTTATAACTTAACTTCGCTATGAGTCATTTTTTTTTTCCACTCACTTAAAATAAACTTATTGCGAATTCCAACTTATAGCTCATACATATTCGAAAACAGAAGCAAAATCAAATCAAAACTTAAAACGCACTTACATAAATACCTATACTAAATGGTTTAAAGCTGGTTTTCTTCGTATTCACAAATTTGCCCTGTAGCATTTTACCAATATTAACAAACATGTAGCGTATATTTTCTTTGATAAGCATGTAATTTTCACGCCGAAAGCAAAAACATATTTCCCGTAATCATTTGTACGGTAAATTTTCTTTTTTTGTTATCATTTTGGGTACATCTCTCTGCAATCTGCCTCGAGGCCAATCGGTAAAATACCAATTCGTTGAAGACTTGAAATGTCCCACCCATAAGTCCTCAAAACTCATGAATAATAACTGACTCATTTTACCTTCTGTTTGTTACTTGAAGGGGAAAGGAGGGGATAACATTTCTAGGAGCAAATAGGAGATGTTTAAGAGTTGGATTCTAGCTCCGGCATTTCTAACTAGATAATTACTGTAAAGTGGCTCAATTTGGGGTTCTTTTTCACCAAATAACTGTTCCATGCTATGTGTAATGAGAATTCGAACGCAACCTCTGTACAAGCAGAGGCAAATGTGTTTCGCTTAAATGTTTCTTATTATTGGTGTCAAAGAGCAATTACTGCATAATATTTTTCTAAAAACAAAAAATGAATTTTGTTTTGTGTTATTTATAACATTATGTTCAAGCCATTGTTAAAATAACTGAATTAATTGATAACAAATCATACAAAATATTAACCAATAAAATTTTTTGGAAATAGTTAACATTTCTCATATTTTTTTTTTTTACTATTATTATTATTTATTGATATTATTACTATTATTAATGTTAATGTTATTATTATTTTGCATAGAAAATGAACGGTTTACACTAGTTTCGATGTCTTGCCAGGGAAGTAATATCTAAGTGAGAAAAAAAAAACAAACGATACTTTAAAAATATTAAAGGAAAATCTCATTTATAAGATAATTCAAATCAATATATTATAAAAATTTATAACATGAAATTAAAAAAAAAATATTTTTGGTTAATTATCTTCAAATCTTAATTTTTAAATACTCAGATTAAATTAAAATATAATTTGAACTTTAAAAATATGAAGCTATTAAAATATTTAAGTGATAAATTATCAGTATAAGCATTTATGTTGGAGAATGCATCATCGTTTCATTATTAAAACAAAATTCCCATTAAATGAATTTTACAAATTAAAATTAGTGTAATAATATTTATATTTGAAAATATTTTAGAACGAACAAAAATTATGTTATAAATGAAAAATTCAATATTTTAAAATGTTAAATTGAACGTAAATAATTTTTCTTCAGTATATTTGGAAGAAAAAGGGACTTCTTTTCCCCAAAATCAGTTTTTAAAATTATTAAATCGAGTCATAACAGAACCATTTTCTAAAAATAATAATATATAAAATATTTTATTTAGTTATTTATTTTTCGTTTTCCACACACGGATTTGATTGTAAAGATCGAAATGAACATTGTATAGAATCGCTTACTAGTGATAAAATGGATTTTCTGGATGAAGAAATGATTTAGTTAAATCCAGTCGTGACAATACGTTTTGGAAACTCAGCGGTCACTAAATGCGATTTTGATGGAGTTTCAACAAGGGGCTTAAGCTCAATGTTCGTCACGCGGAAAGAGCGAATCAGTGGCGAAAAGGGGAGGAACTTCTAGATCGATTCTTTGCACGGACTGTTTCGTCCCGGACACATGTTGATTTAGTATTGTTCTCACTACGCTAACTGATATCTGGGGGTGATATCAATGGGTTTCCGTGAGCCTTTGACGAACAGTGCCGTAGTTAACGAGCTTCAAGGAGCTCATTGCCTAATGTGTCTTTGGTTTCCGAGATTTCATCACATATCAAATAAAATAGGTTGAAAATAACATTATCAAGACAATATATCGCAAAACTGTTACTCATAATTTTTTTTTTCAAAGAAATTATTATTGTATGAAATAAAGTTGAAAATTTTGCACAAATGTATACTACTTATCAACAATCAACAGACAAAAATAAGTTTTCAAATTGACATAGAAAATTCATTTTCAATAAAAAGAATACTAAAAGATCTATACTAAAGAGTTTTGCGAAACAATTACATTGATAGAATCTATACTAAATAAAAAAATATTTTTATTAAATAAATGTTGCTATGTTTAATGAAGTCTAAACAATAGTTGTGTTCTCTTAATAATTAAAAAATAATATCGTATTTGAAAATGTGATCTAAATTGATTGTTTGTTGATTATAAAAAAAATGATTGATATTCCTAATTGCATCCTAAAAAAATTAGTCACTTACGTATACTGAAATATTGCATAAATAGTATGCTAAATTAACAAATTAAAGCTATTATACCGTTGTAACACTTTAAAGAATATTTCTAAAGTTAATTGCTAGCGATTGAATAGTCTTATGAGTATCCTCTAAAATTAATGACAATATTTTAGGATTTTTCATATTTTTCTTACTATTAAGAAAAGAAAAATCTGGAAATAAGCTTATGAGTTATAACATGAGAAAAAATATCGTTAATATTTTTTTTCAAATATGTTAAAAAAAAAGTTTGACTGCGTTACTGAATGTTCTGTTTTAAACTGTTTAACAGCATTCAAACTCGCTTCATCAGAGAACTGTTGGTAAATTTGGACTTGCCTCAAAAACGAATATAAAGATCAAATGGATAAAAAGTAATTTTGCTTGCGATATAATTTATTAATCGAAACGCGTGCGCTCTTTCTATAGCAAGAAGATAAGGTATAAAATACTAAAGATTAAATAAATAGGTAAGTAAAATCATAATAAATAAAACTTTTCTTTTAAAAGAGAAAAAATATAGTGAGAATTTAAGGTATTAATGTTTTAAAAAAATAATTTTTCAATTTTATTTTTGAAACATTTATTAAGGGTTTATAAAAAAAGTTTAAAAAATTATTTATTCTTATCTCAACTTTTTAAAAATAAGTTTCGCTGATTACTTATTTTTACGGATACCTCCGTTTTTTAATAATGATCACAACAATAAAACGAAACAACTATCAATTAATTCCACATTTGCAAAAACTACCACTATTTGCTCTTACATTTAAAAAAAATATATATGCTACTGCATTTTGTAGTTTCCCATTTTACAAACACAAACGTATTCGAAAAATCCTATCCTTCGCATTTACATCATTTCTTTATAAACAAATTTGACTTGAAAGGGGGAAAGAAACAAGAAAAGAACCAAGAAAGTTTATAGATATACTCCTCGATTTTCGAAAAGAATGAGGATAACATTATCTGGAGAATGGAAGAAGGAAAGTATAAAAAAAGGGTAACGCAGAAAGTTCGGCACAACGTCATGGACCAATAAATTTTCCAGTTTCCATCGGCAATGGACAGATTCAATCACTGGAGGACTCAGCCGAGAGTGAAAACGCTTTGTTTGCGGATGCTCTCCAGCTGCTTGGATTCCCACTCGCTCGCCGGTGTGTATAACGGCGACGAATCAGTGCGATGGAGCGCGCCTCCTGTCGGCTTGATGGCAAAGCGAAAACTGTTCGTTTTCTCATTTCGTTTAGTCTGCCTATCTTTTGCATGTAGTGTTTCATGGTGAAAGGATTCGAAATATTTACTCACTCACTGCCTGTCTTTTGCCGAGATAATGTCGCGCTATTTATACATCTTCGTGTTTATTCGAACTTTTCCCTTTAAATCGTGTTTTCTTTTGGAATCCACCTTCAAAGAATCCCTTTTTCCGATTGTAATTAGAATCTTTATTTCTTCTTTGGGTGGAATGTGTTTGAGAAAATTATCGAAGGATGAACACACAAAATAAAATGATCTTACATTCCGATGCTCTTTTTAGTTCCAATTCTGGAAAATCGACAGGAAAAAAAAATAAGAGGAAAGAAAAAGAAAGTAGAATGAAGAATAGAAAGATAGGAATATTTTTTTGTGATTACTTTTACAATTTTTTTTTTTTTTTTTTTTTTAAATACAACGTGCAATATAAATCAAATCTTTCAACAGCAATCTTATAAATAATTAAAAATTCTTGTTCAAATTTTCAGTTATTAAAATAAATACGATACTTTAAAAATTTCTAAAGGTAAAAAGATTTTTGTAATAATAATGCAATAGTGTGTTGCACTCAAATATTAAAATTCGTATATTGATAAATCTCAACATACGCGTCAAGGGATTAACGAAAAATTCATAAATTCATAACATGAAGCCATTGCATTATTTTGTCATTAAAAATGATGAACAATTTCCAATTAAAGTAAGGATGCGATAAATAACTAGATAAAAAGAAAACCAGAAACATTTTCTTAAAGGAATGTTTAAAAGATATAACAATTTCAGATTTATGCTCGTTAGAAAGGTGGCACTTCGTACTAAAATAATTCTTTTTCTGTTTTTTGTTTGGTCCATTCAGTTGGGAATTACAGGGTGTTAAAAATGGAAGTGAACGAAGAGAAAATTCGGTACATTTTACAGTTTTTCTTTGACAAAGGTGAAAATGCAAGCCAGGCGGCTAAAATTGTGAATGGTGTTTATGGTTCCGATACTGTAACAGCCAATTATGTGCAATTTTGGTTTCGTAGATTCCGTCCAGGAATTTTTGATGTTAAAGATGCACCTCGCACAGGTAGGCCGGTCGTCGAAAATGTCGATAAAATCGGAGAAATGATCGAAGTTGACCGGCATGTTAGCAGTCATAACATCGCCCAGGAGCTAAAAATCGACCATAACACAGTTTTAACCATTTACACAAAGCTGGATTCAAAAAGAAGCTCGACGTTTGGGTGCCACACCAATTAACAGAAAAAAACATGATGGATCGAATTTCCATCTGCGAAGCCTTGGCCAAACGGAATGAGATAGACCCATTCCTTAAACGGATGGTGACTGGAGATGAGAAATGGATCACATACGATAACCCTGTGCGAAAACGATCGTGGTCAAAGAGCGGTGAAGCACCTCAAACGGTGGCCAAACCAGGACTAACGGCCAGGAAGGTTCTGTTATGCATTTGGTGGGACTGGAAGGGGATTATTTATTATGAGTTGCTTCCATATGGCCAAACGCTAAATTCTGATCTCTACTGTCAACAACTGGACCGTTTGAAGATAGCGATTGACCAGAAACGGCCAGAATTGGCCAACAGGAGAGGTGTCGTGTTCCACCAGGACAACGCTAGCCACACACATCTACAGTGACTCGCCAGAAACTTCGGGAGCTTGGTTGGGAAGTTTTAATGCATCCGCCGTACAGTCCGGACTTGGCACCAAGCGATTATCATCTTTTTCTTGCATTGCAAAATTTCTTTAATGATAAAAAATTGGCATCTAGGGAGAATTGTGAAAATCGACTACTAGAGTTTTTTGCAAATAGAGACCAGGACTTCTATGAGAGAGGCATTATGAAGTTACCTTTAAAATGGCAACAAATCATACAACAAAACGGTGCATATTTGACCCAAATCGGACAATCCGAAGCATGTTAAATAAAGTCCTGAAGTTCATATAAAAATAATGGATTTCTTTTTCCCCAACCTAATATTTACATTATTATATGAAAAAATCAAAACGCGAACCAGTAATACAACAGCAAAATCATCGCATGTTCTCATTGTAATTTGATAATACTCCGCACAAAGAAAAAAAAATTGAAAAATATCTAATATTATATATATAGTAACCAAAAGCAAAAATAATTATTTAAATAGTACAGATTTGTTTTCGTATTCATGCTTAATGTTTGTTCATAAATATGTTTTGATCTAAACAGACTTGCATATTTTAATGCATTATTTAGCAACAACCACATCTACTTCATTAAGTAAAATTTTAAAATGGAATTTAAAAGAAAATATATAGATAGGAACCATGCATCCTAGCTAGCACGCTCTTGACAAAACATCTGATTTTCTAGTCTTTTCTTTTTCTTTTCTCCGCACCTCAGCCCCGTAACTGTAGCCCCAACCAGATCTTTTAGTCTATAATAGAATATAAAATATTTATTTAAAGCAAAAATGTTTATTTTTGTTAAACTAAAGTTGGATCATGTTTCCCGGTTTAATTCTTCATATAAAATCTTTCAAAAAAAGCAAATTATATTTTTAAATAAAATTAACATATAATGAAAAAGGCCACATGATAAGCAACTGCGGACTGTCATCTGTGGGTCCCTCAGATGAAGATGATTTAGGTAATATTCGAAATTTGTTTTATAAAAAAAAATCATGTCTAACAGATTTAAAGATAAAACATTTTAAAATACCTTTCGAAGAAAAATTGAAATATTTGAATAACATTGTGGTACCAGAACATAAAGTAAGTTACAAACTTAAAAAAATTACGCACGTTTAAAAATATGTCTAATATAATAACTTTTTCTCTTATGTTGTATTAAAGAATTCAATTATTTCTTTCACTAGCCATTTATTCCTTAATTTAAACAATTCTCATTCATTCATTTCTTTATTCACTATTTGATCCTTTTAAAATATAATATTCGAGTTCTTCTGATGTGATGAAGTAACATATTGGTTGAAATAAATTACTATTGTATTTTACATAAATCATTTACTAAAACGGCAATTCAATATATTTTTGAAAACTATTAATTATTGAATCATTATTTGAAAATATGTAAGCTTCTTTTAGGCATTATTATTTCATGTAGCTTTTAAATTATAATATTTTTTATTTCAGTTACCATTGAAAGAAAATAAACGTCCTGAAATTCACCCAGCATGGAGGAGAAACAATTCTTACGAAAGCAATAAAATTGCAAGATTAGAGCATCAGTTCCAAAATTCAAGGAAAAATGGTAAGCTTTTTTCAGCATTATGTATTTAATCCCAAAAGAAAGTCATTGTTTCTTCTGTAAATTTAATTTTTTTTAAAAATAATTTTATTTTTATAACAAGGCTTGAAATTTCATGAAAACCTGATAAATTATTATTTCAAAATATAATATGGTTCTTTTGTTGCAATTTCAAGCGCAATTTGCTTTTAAAATATTTTTTTGCATTAGTTTCGAAAAGTGCTCAAAATAAATGTTAAATGCAAAACCTTTTCTGGTAACATCTAAAATGTTTTCTAACTTTTCGCTAGGCATCTAAAAAAATAAACAAATCCTTTTTATCCCTATCAAATCCTTTAAATCCTAATCAAATTTTTAAAAATATTATCTTTCTTCAAGGTGATACTCAATGTTCCTGTCCGCCATTTGAATGTCTTTGCTCCAAAAACTACAATTCTGGCTGTCGTTCATTTGCAACGCCGAATAAAGATGAAACATCTACGTATGGAGAACTCATGCCAATCAATTTTGATAGTTCACAAACAGATTGTTCTGTTTTTCAAGCAATTGATAAAGTTTTAGAAGACGTGGCGTGCTCTTATGGTCACTCGACTTCTTATAGATTAGCAGCTAAAGTAGCATCTGATTTTGACCAAGCCTACTACAGTTCGTTCGCAGATAGTAAGTAACTGAACAACTTAAAATACCTTATTTTTCACGTTTTCAGAGTCTTAAATATTTACTTTCTCTCTTTCTATTTTCATTCATTTATGGATGTATTCATTGCTTTAAAAGACTTTAAAATCTTCTATTATCATTATAATATAATCTTTAAAATAGTAAAGTATCATGATTATGAAGCACATGGTATTGCTGAATATAAAAATAATATGGATAATATGTAAAAATATTATAATATTATTTAGAAACATCTCTGTATGACCAAATATTATAAAATATTTATACAAACTAAATCCCTTCAGCATTATTACACAATTTTTTTGAAAATCTTAAAATTTGCTGAAAGAGGATGATTATATTTTTAACAACATATGAATATCAGCATTTAATATAAAACATGAAAAATACATCTGAAACTTTTAAACATTATCTTAATAATTATAAATGATGCAAATAATAATTATTATGATATTATTTTTGTTATTTAAATACGTCAGGAATAAATGAAATTATGATCAATTGTATGGAAATAGTAATACTTTCATTTAATAAGTTAAAACCTAATTTTATCAAATACATCATCATCGTTTTCTTATGTTAGTTATTATTTCTTAATCAAAATTCTTTTCTTTTATTTATTTGATTGCGTTATTATTCACTTAGTTATATTTTTCAAATATTTTATTATATGTTTCATACGATTTTCTTTTTTATTTTAAGGTTACGATGCAGAAATAGAACGGATGAACCAAAGTGTCTACCCCTCATGTAATATTTACCATAGTCATTCTTCAGTCAAACAAAATCATCATCTTATAGATTCTCATCTCCTACTACCACCTCCGCCTCTACTGCACCACCCTTCTAATGGCAATGAAGACATCTCTTCGAACTTCTCTGATGATTGTCCCCTCACGCCTATTCACCAAGTCGCTCCAGAAAAACGGACATATTTCCAAGTTTTCCTGAAATTGAAGATGTTATTCATCCATCTGACATTTTGGTTCTAGACCAACCTTTGAGAAAACCCAGTACATGGGTAGATAGTGCAGGACATAGTCATCACCAAACTGCCCTAACTGAAGGTTATGGACATCAGAATCCAGCAGATGAAGAAATGAAGGATGATTATGTTGTTACATCTTTAGATGATCCAGATGTTTCTCAGAGGTTTTTCGCGGCGATTGACAATCTTCTGTTACAAGATTATGGAAATGGAGACAATTTTATGCATCAATCTGATGGAACAAGAGAATCGGATAAATGCAGTAAGTAAAACATTCTAGAGCTTGAAAAAGTGCTAACTTTAAGTAAACTCAAATTTTCAAAATAAATCCAGAAAGAGAAAGAAAAATCATGCTAAATAAAAATTCAAAATTAAGAAATAGACAAATTGAAAACTAGTTCCAAACTACTAAGAAAAAAAAATAACCCTAAATACAAAACCTCAGTAGTGCATTTAAAGAGACAATATCGACAAAGACAAAAAAAAAATATATATATATATATATATATATATATATATAGATCTTCAGTGATAAGTATATATATATATATAGTGTGTGCACAACCACACACACGCACAAATATATATATACAAAGGTCACAACATATCAATACTAAAAAAAAAAAAAAAAAAAAAAAAAAAAAAGGGAACCAATTAGATGCACTATAAGTTTGCATAACAAAGCCACGAGCATTACCTATAAGTAAATTTCCTGTACTTCATTCAATCAAATCACATAATTACATTTGCTACCCATAAATCCTAACGTTCGTCCCACAACATACACACACACACACACACACATATATATGTATATGTGTGTGTGTGTGAACAAGAATTAAAAAAAACAATGTTAACAAATTAATTACTGCTACAATATTGTTGTTTTAAAGTTTTAAATTAGACTTGGTCAAAATTAGATTAATTATTAAATTTAACGCAGTAACGAAGCTGAAGGAAATCTGAGTAAATATTATGTGAAATACATTTTATGTGTAACTGTCTTGATGTATCAGTGGAGTTTTCTTTCGATCAAAAAGCTATCTCAGTAAATCATTAAACATAAAGTTTTTAACATAATAAAAATAGAGATATAGATAAAAAAAAAAAAAACTCAAAATAGAGATTTTTATTTATATCTTAATATGTAAACTCGTATTGTAAAGCTTAAAAAACACTTTTTTTCAGTAATAATAATAATAATCCTATATCTTGAAATTTCGCATGCAGATTTCTTTATACCATGTATGCAAATTATTCTATTTTAACCACCAATATGTATTAACGTTTGCCAGCCCACATATTCTTATTTGCTAATAAGCATCGTGTTAACAAATAACAATCGAGGATGGTTTACTTTTTCTTGTTAATAGAGAGTTTTCGCATACCGTATTTTTATCGTCCGATATTTTTTTCTCCCTCATGCGGGGGATAAGTCCTCATGTCCGATATTTTTTTCTCTCTCATGCATTTTTTCCCTCATAGGGCGCATGCTCATAGGAAATTGCGCATGTGTATCTGTAATAATGTTTCCTATGAACAAGCGCTCTAGGGAGAAAAAAAAAATCGGACGATAAAAATACGGTATGCAAAAACTCTCTATTAGTTTCACGTCTCCGAAATCACGGACAATAATGATGTTTTCGAAGATCTTATTGATTACGAATGTGGTCGAATGTGAATATTGTCTACGAATTGAAACTCATGACTACGAATGTAGTCGTATAGGCAGAATGCATGACGCTAGCTTGTCTCACCAAGCAATAGGCTGCCATCTGCACCCTACTGTGGACGGTGCAGTGCAAAGGTTATGGAAGCAATGGCTGCTGTAAGAAATTCATACATGGATAAATAAAAAAAAAAATGCATAAATGACAAAATGCATAAATGCGAGGTGAGATCGAGTGATGTGTAACAGACCTGAAATGTATCACCGGCACCACTGTATGCTATTCCATACTACCCATGGTGAAGTTATGTTCATGCCTTAGCTCAGGTGGGATTATACCCTTCAAAGCATCTGACTTCAATCTCCCACCATACACAAAGCCGTTTAATGCTCTATAATATTGGTTACCAACAGACTAGCATCATATAAAATTTAATGATGAATACTTCTTCAATCTTGGAGCAAATGATCATCTGATCTGCGTGTGGAGGTACCAGGGCCAGTTGTGTAAGGAAACAAACAATCAGGTTTCCATTCTAGCCCTTGTCAATAAGCAGTCTTAGTTTCCAAATTTGATAGCCATAGGGGTAAGTTAATAAGAGGATATATATAGCAGAAAAAGTTTAGTTTAATTATAGTTTTTAGAAACAGAAAAATTGTAGATAAAGTTAATAAAAACAGTTTTTTCGTCTTATTTTTATCCAAGCTAGGAAACGAATCTTATGCAGTTTTAGAACTTACATTACTTTTAAATACATAAATTTTCTTCTAATATTTTTAAAATGTATGTTATGAAACATAATATGTGTCATAAAATGCTTTCCTTCTTACATTTCGATGAAATAAATGTTTTCTTGTTTTTAGTACCAGACCACCTACAACCTTCTTGGGATACAAATCCACCCCTTAGTTCTTTCTTTGGCCATCCTCAGCATCATTCTAGTGATTTGGGATATTCATCAGAATATACAGAAGCTACACCCAAAGAAGACCCTTTTATGGATCACAGCCATCAACAAGAGCTCAAGATGGCAGATTCATTTGGCCCTTCGTTTTCTGCTAGTATGCAGGAATCATCAGTAATATGCGGAAGAGGACTCGAGCTAGTGGAATCTGAGCTTATTCTGCCACATAGGACAAATGGACAGCAAATGCCATTTTGAAACCGTTCACTATCGCAATTTTATCTAACATTTTCATGATGTTGCTTCGTTAAGAAAGAAATAAGATATTGATGGAACATATTTCTTCGAACTTTAACAATCTGAGTCTTCAAGACTTAGAAAATCCTATAGACAGTGACTTCTTGTAGAGTTTCTATAAGAAACAATAATTTTATTGACTTTATTTATTTTTCACGATTGTTTTTTGGTAAAGTCACAATGATAACGTTGTTACTAAAATTTCACATAAAAATTTCTAAACCAATTTTATTGCATTTTTTGTCATAAAAAGGGGTTGAAATCATATTAAAAATAATATTATTTGTTCATACTTTAATTTATACACTTGATAATAATCAATGTTTAAATTTGGTGTTATCCTGTCATGTTCAACAATTTGCATTTACATTTATTTTGCTCTCCAACCAAAAATCTTTTTTGTATTGAAAGACGAATTTAGGAATCAACATTAATAATTTTTCATTTTCTTCATCAATATTAACAAATCAATACCAATATACCTAACAAACCAATATTATCAAATTATAATTAATCAGATAAGCTGTTGAATTATAATTTAATACGTTCCTATAAATCAATTGTCAGACTTCGAGAATTTTACGAATAAAAAAGAGAGAAAAAACTATCGTGCAAATAAAATTGCTTTATAATTTAATCAAACGCAATTCAATCTTTTTTACTATTAGATGCTTCAGTTTATTAATACTATAAAAATTTGTTTCAGTGTCAAAATTCAGTGTATAAGATATACTTTTTCATATAAATTCGAAGGATATGAATTAATTTTTAAGCTAAATATATCAATATATCTGTAAAAAAATTAATAATTAAGAAATGCAAGCATTAATTCTTAGTACTTATTATTATACTTTTATTAACTTATTCTGGAAAATGGAATTACTATTTCAATTAAAATGACAATGTTGTTGATTTTTAAAGAAAAGTTATAAAAATAATTTATCAACAAAAATTCACTTTTTTTTATATTCTTACGAAATTTAATGTTTATTAAATATCGACAATTTTGCAATTGTTAATAGTCGTATAAAAATGGGGACATCAAACACATTCGCCAACTATTTTATAACCAATTTTGTATGTCTTTCAAACTGAATATTTTTAAGTAGGAAACACAAGAAGATAAAATATAATTAAATAATTATAATTTTATTTGCAGAGGAATAACATAAAAATTTAATTTTTATATGATTTTCATAGAATGTATTTGTGATAGAACTTATCATAGTCTAGTAATATTTTCAATTATAATTAATTATCTTGATAAATATAAAAACCGTTACACAAATTTACAATATATCATTTAAAAGTTTTAATCGTAAAATATTTTTTATTGCTTTAGATTGGAAATGTTTTTAATAAAATATCAAAAATATTATTTAAGAAATTAATTTTAATTATAGATCAAATTTTTATACTTATATTTTAATAATTACATTCATTCCCCAGAAATGTTACAAATTTTGATAAATTTTTAGTTTAGAATACATTACGATCAATAAATTGTGCTAAATCTATATACTTTTAATATTTTTACAATTCTGTAATAAAAATGTTACCGTAAACTTTGATGTTTATTTTAAAGTTTTCTAAAAAAAATGCGAGATAAGTTATAGTATTGAAATGACATTATTATATTCTTTATAATAGAGGAATAGTGTAAGACAATAATATTATTTATTATGATTAAATTTCACTGATTTAATTTGTTGTCTTTTCTTCAGAAGAAATAAATTGTAATAAAAAAGACCATTTATTCACCTTGTATATAAGAAATATATATTGATGTATAATAAGATGAATAAAATTATGCTAGTCACAGTTAAAGAGATGTGTTTGTTTCTTATTCTAAGACAATTCTATTGTTATCATTTACTTACAATAAACAAAAAAAAATTTTTTTAAACTCACCAATCTTAGATAATAAAATAATAATAAATTCCTCCATGGCATGATTAAAGCTTCACTTTTCCTTGTATTTCCCTATCTCGACATTCATCCACGTTATGATTTCACGATATTTTCATTATTTATCTACATATGAATATCCATAACAATGGTAATTTCACCGATTTTTTTCAAGCCTTCTTCTTTTTTAACTGGAATTCATTGAAAAAATTTACTCAAGATTGAACAAAAATATTTACACAGGTTTATATATACGAAGAGATTTAAGTTACACAGGGGTGCATCAGTCTTATAATGAAGTTCAATTTATGCATTCCATTTGTTTTATAAATTGAAATTTTTTTAAAGTACTCAGATTCAATTTCATAAAATAAAAATAAAAATTATTCACATTAAATAAAAACTGTTTCAAAATATATTAAGAAAACATGTATGCCTTGTCAAAAAATTTCTACATTTTAAACATCATTTACATGCTTCTGTTACTTGTTGAAACATTGTTTAAAATAAAAACATTCTAACTTTAAAATAATACTATATTTATGATAATTTTATTTTAACAGTATATTCTATTAACAGTATAATGAACAATACATTCTTCAATTGTACATATATTAACAATACATAATAAAAATATTGCAGAAAAACAGTGAAGTAACGAATAATATTTAGTATACTATGATTAAATTCTGTAAACATTTCCATGTATATTTTCTATATCAAACAGCCATTCTTCTAAACGTCAGATAGAGAACTGTTTTCCAACTCATAGAAATTCATTGTTAATCATAGATTACTCTTATTTTCCTGTCCATTGAAATCTAAATATGGGCTTTACAGAAATTTTGAAATTTGGTGTTTTATGGATACCAGTTTGAAAATGTAAACTATTTGAGTTTATTTTACCGATTTACCAAATTTGGTCTAATTTTCTTTTTATGCAAGAAGTCTAAATCAATATACTACGAAATAAATCGTTGATTTACTTTATAATATGCTATTTAAAAAATGTTAAATATTAATATTTTATAAGTAAAAACTAAAATATTAATATTTAACAATTTTTTATGATTTATATAAATGATTATTTTAATTAATCTATCATTGGTAGCAATAAGTATAAAATTGCGGAATTCCAATGTTTGATAATGAAGAGTTTCCGTAAGTCATTTTTAAATGTTTCAAGGATTTATAGATAAAATTAATTAATAAGATTAATTAATTATTTTTGTATAAATATGAAAAGAAATTCAAAAGTAAAAATGCAGTTAACTACGTATATTTACAAAAATTATAGAACATTTATATCCATAACATAAGTCGATGTGATAATTTACACTGAAATTCGAAATTAATTTTGCTGATACGGCTCAGAAATTAATTTTTAATCAAAAATGAAGCACAAGTAAGATGGAAAATCAGTGATATAATTCAAAAACTGCTTGCTGTTTATAATAGTGAGAGACAGAATTTTAAGATTCCTATAAAAATTTAGCAATTAATAAATACTGAATTGAAAGACATTTAAAGTTTTAATATGAATTGCTCTACGGGAAGACGAAAATCAAGAATACAAAAATAAGAGTCGAAAACCAACAACGTTATAATTAATTTTTTGCAATTTTTTAAATATATTTTTTTCCTGTTGTAATTGAAATTTTGAATGTTTTTTAATTCATCCAAATAGATTAATATTACCATCTAAAAAAGAAATAAGTATCATTAACGAAAAAAATTGAGCTTTCCTCTCGTTCAATATGTAATGTTTAAAGAAATTCTAGTTATATTTGGAATCATTCATATTTTACTGGCCCAGTGAGTCTTTTATTAAAATAAGCTAAAATAGGAACTGCACCTAAACTTTTAAAAATGTATTCACACAACATAGCACAAAGAAACGAAAACAAGATTTTAGAATAAAACGATAAAGAAAAAAAAAAGAGAGAGAATAAGGAAAACCGTTTTCAGTAGCCGGTCGGAGTTTAGGAGATGCATATCTTGTTTTACTGATGGTGAACAAAGTTGTCGCCGCTTTCAAAAAAATTGTGATGAACAAAGAAAAAAAAAAAAAAAAAGAGCAGACAAAATAGAAAGGTGCCCCAGGTCGCAAACGTGATTCTGGTGACTAATGGGAGAAACGCGTCCAAAATTCTAACAACACTCTCCCCTCCTATTTCCTATCTCTTTCTGGAGTTATAATGCGCAAATTGGAACCACTACTTGTCATTTTTGGTAGCAAGTTACTGATGACAGATTCAAAGATCGGAACAGATTAAACACGTCTAAAAGGTGATTACTTTTTTATAATAACGTAACAAATACATTTCTTTATGGGCACTGCTGTTGTACAAATTTTGACTTCTATTGCCAATAATTTAAATGTATGAAAACCTACCATTAAAAATTCCAAATAGGTTCTTTAAATCAAAGTTAAAATTAGTGCAATGCATACAATGAAAACAAGAAATCGTTACATCAAATTTTATTATTATATATATTTTTTTAATTTGATTCAATTACCTTCTTTCAATATAATTATTTCGATAAAAATCATCTAGTATGAAATGTTTCCTATAAAGCTTTAGATTAAAGTAATTTTTCTACTATTGGAAAATATCAAGCTATATCCTCTAAAGATTATAAGCATATCATTCTATATATAACTTTTAAAGAATAACTCACCATTTTATAATTTCAGAATTGCATTTAATATTTTAAATAACTCTATTTGCATTTAAAAGTATTTAGGTGCATTAGGAAAATAGCTATACATTAGTTATTGCAGTTAAAAAAATTTAATTTCTTTAAATGATAAATATTATAGTTCATAACAACTATTTTATCAATTTCATATCATGTTATTCATACGATCTTATCAATTTGTATTAGAGTGCAAATCAATTTTATCTAAAAATAGAAAAGGCTTGAAAAATTTGAGTTACACTGCTTTTTAATGTGAATTATTTAAAAAGTAGAATGCTATTTTGTGAACGATTTAAATTACACGTTGAATAAACTTGAAAAGTAACAACAAAAAAACAGAAAGGAAACATTAGATAATAGAGTTTCTCCCATATAATAGGAGAACCTTATCTTATAATTTTTAATATGCATTTATAAATTGGATTTTTCTGTATAATAACGTTAAATATGTTTTTTTTTTATTGTTTGTATATTTTCTTTACAATGTAAAAAAAAAAAACACGAAATGTTTTTTTAAATTGTTTGGTACATAACAATTCATAATACGTATTCTTAGTACGCTTTTCAATTCTTATATAGTTCACGTTTGATTCTATACCTTCAGCTATTCATGGGATTCTATATATCCAGTTACCCATTCAGATTCATAAAAGTCTCTTCAATAATTATTCTGATATCAGATAGATTGTATCATAAATTAGTCTAAAACAAAACACGAAACTAACACCTGGCCTTCTGCTGAACCTTGAAATCAGGTGAACTGTATTTTATTTTTAGAGAATGACCCTGAATTTTATCATCAGAAACTAACTTTACCTATGACAAGTGAACTTCTTGTCTGACATCTGTTGAATTGCTTACATTACAACTTTAAAGTGACAATAAAATCGCAACAGCTTTTTTTCAGAAGAAAATATATTTGCAAAATGTAAATCTTTTTCTGTGAATTAAAATATTACTTAGAATTTGTTAAATCATTTATTTTTTAAAACAATTTTGCTGAATATTAATCATTAGAAAAATAAAATATAAAAATTATAAATAATATATCAAATAATATCTAAATAATATGTTAAATAATATATAAGTAATATATTAAATAATATATCAAAATAACTTTAATATCTTTAATAATTTTATTATGATTATCTATTACTTTTATTATTATTATCATATAAGATACTTGCCTAAACTTTCATTTTATCATCGTAAACTTTGGCAATACACTTAATACTTTTTCAAAAACATTAAAAAAGAATATCAGTTAACTTATACAATTGTTTTTCTAAAGTAAATTTATAATTTAAAAAATGACGATCTTATCAAATGTCATTAAAATTAATAATTTAATAATTTATTCATTGGTTTGAATTAATTTTAAAAATTAAATTACATTGATCATTATTAAATATTTTAATGATATCAAAATATATACTATTCGAAGATTCTAGAATGTTACAGTTCATGGTTTAAATCCATGAAATTAAGCAACATACAGAAAAATATACAACTAAAATTATTTAAAAAAATTCGAATTTTAATTTAGCATATTCTGTAATAAAAAATATATGTGTATTTATTATTTTTTGCGGTAAATTTTAAATGTAATAATTTACATTATATTCTTTACCTAATTTTCGCCAAAAATTCAATTCAACAAAATGGAAGTAAATAAAATTCTGAGAATTAAATAAATATTAAATCAAATGTAATTAAAACAATTTTTGAATTTTAAATAAATTATTATTCTGTGTAACTTTTGAATTCAGTTATTATACAGTGCAGAATGTAATTTTAAAAATTTAGAATTTTTTAATAAAAAAAATTTTATAATAAAAACTTACAAAAAAAAGAATATTTTTTGAATAAAATATTTATGTTATGGGAAATTATTTACATAAACTACTTATATATTTTCACTTAAACTACTAATATATTTTGCTTGAATTTTCATTTTATCATCATAAACTTTGACAAAGAACATATACTTTCAAAAACATTTATAAAAAAATAACACAACTTAAGCATTTGTTTTTGTAGAGTAAAAATTCCATACCTTAATTTCTGTAATACTACAGCAATAATTTTCCTTATAAGAAAAAGAACGATACTTTTGTTATAATTCTTTTTTTCATTAGAATACAATAATATATTTAAATTCTAATACATTACTAAACACGTATATCAAACGATAGTTTAGAATATGGATAAATAGAAATGTTGCCAATCAAAAACAAAATATTCTAGCAAACGATATGAAATAAATATTTAGAATTAATAAATCCATGAAACACGTGCTATTATAAATGTATTTAAAAATAACACATAGCGAATAAAATATTATTTATTAAGATAAGCTTCACGATGAATTAAAAATATGATTTGGAATTTATTTTGAAAGTTTTAAGTTGCTTATTTTTAAATTACAATTCAATTTTTTTTTTTTTATTCCTTTTCATTAACTTATTCGCAATTTGAAATGAAGATTTTTTTATAATAATACATTCTAATAATAAACATAAATTACTAAAAATAAACAAAATTTAAATATTTATTGAATAAGATAACTTTAAATGTTAATTTACATATACAAACTATTTAAATAAAGATTACCCTTAAAAATACTACTTCTTCTATCCAATCAAATACAAAGTTTAAAAAAACTTTTATCTCCAAAATTTAATTTTAAGGAGTCTAAAAAATTTAAATTTAGTCTAAAGAGACATTTTTCATTTTTAAAAATTTCAACTGAATATCAGAGAAGCCGTTTTTATTCTTCAATTCTAATTTCATCAAATGTATTGCTCTTGTTTAACAATTAGCAAAATTAATTTAAGCAGAGAATTACTAGAATACAGGAATTAATTTCTAATTTTTTTCGCTTTTGAATATAAAAAAGAGCTGACTTAAGCTAAAATTTCTTTATTGAATATTTTTGAAACTCTTATAATAAAAATAACGTATTATACGATTATTTTTCAATTAAAAATAACTGATTTTACAAAAAAAATAATTAGATTCACTGGTATTCAAGCTGCTGGTATCCACTCAGCTATATACCTTTATTATTAATAGTCAATTTAAAATTTTTAATAGTTATTATTTTTGAATAAAAAGCACGATTCATTACGCTATTAATAGAAACCAAATTACCTACAACTGGTACTGACATGCTTCTCCACACAAGAGCATCTCCAGCACCGTGTTTTATTGTTGCAATTTAGTTCTTAAGATTAATATGCTCATATAATCTTGTTGAGCACTTACTTATCAAGCAGTTTCAGATAGAAGTAGAGTAGAAAGTTAGTAGTAGTAGTTAGTAGTAGTAGTTAGTAGTTTCAGTAGAAAGCTTTTCAGTAAATTCTGTAGAAAATTTTTATAGACTTAAACGATGTTTTTTCGCAAATTTTCTAACTATAAATTTCTGATCAAGTTGAGTTAACTTAGCCGGATGATCTTTTCTTACCTTGTTTACGATCCTAATCCCTTCTCTAAAGCGTTTAACAAATACTGCACAGTAGAATGAGATACATTTTAGTAATTTAGTGATATTGCGAACTAATTTACCCTTACTATCATAAAAAATAATAAATTTTCGAATGCTGTTCCTTGTTTCCTTACGATTACGAGTAATTTTTAAATGAATGGAATATAAGAAGGAAAGCAATTAAAAATTAAAGCCATAATTTTATTTATGAATTTATTTGAAGATTTATTCTTTTTTCTCATTTTTTAAAAAAGAAAGTGTCAATAAAAAAAGCACTTAATATTCAAATTCTATTTTAGGCTACAGAGCATTCTCTACAAACATTTAAAGCGTACAAACATTTTGGGGAATCATTGCGTATTATCTTCAGCAGCGTAGAATATTTGCTTAATTGTTTATCTAATACCTGTGATAATGAATTTGTACAGTATGAAATAATGGAACAAATTTTCAAATAACAGATAGAAGGATATAGAATATCGTAATGAAAGAATTGTGACTGTTTAACTTATACAATTTTTATTTAAAAATATTGCTCTTTAATTGCAAAAGATATTACATATACAGGCGGTTATCAAAATAATGGAAACCCCTTAGAGTTATAAAGGAACCTTTACTAATATAGCCCTGGCATGCATATTTTGGCATGTAATCAGCTTGGATTCGGCTGGGACAATCATACAAGGACAAATGAACGCCTGCGAATCATACAAGGACTGAATAATATTTAGAGGAATATTGAACCATTTTTCATGGAGATATTGCGAATGTTCTGAAAGAGATGCCGGTGAAGGATATCGATATCGGATGCTCGAGTTCGGGCCAAGGTAGATGTTTCACTTCATCCTCATATTCATCAAACTATGATTGGACATGTTCTGCTGCATGCTTAGGAGCATTATCATCCTGGAAAATTCCATCTTTTGCAGGAAACAAAGTTTGCATCATAGAATGTACCTGGTCAACGAAAATTTCTCTATACTTCTCCCCAATGATCCTTCCTTTCAGGGTTACGATTGGGCTAGCAGAAAACCACGACATGGCTGCCGACAGATCCACTTCCATGCTTGACAGTTGGAAAGGGACAATCACAAACGTACGCTTGTGCAGGTGTCCTCCAAATGTGCACCGTCCTGTCGTGGTGAAAAGTGTGAAAGATGATTCGTCTGACAAAAACTGTCTTCCACTCATAAATCGATCAGGTTTTGTGGTTGTGACACCACTGTTTGGCATTAACAAGTGTGACAAGTGGCTTAGGAGTTGCTGCTCTGCCGCAAATGTCCTGTTGTGAAGATATCTTCTAACTGTAATTATAGACACTGGAGAATTCAGATGCTGGCTGAGCTGTGCTGCGACTGGTTTTCTTTCTAGGCATTAAATACGTTTCAAAGCCCATCGGTTTCTTTCTCTCAGCTTCTCCTTCCGTCGACTATTTGGCTTTGCCGAGCTTCTCTTTCCGCACTGTGTGTACTCTGTCATGACTATAAATACCGTACCTCTAGAAACACTTAAAAGATGGGTTGTTTCGGTCACAGTTGCTCCAGCTAGTCGGGCTCTTGCAATTTGGCCTCTTTGAAAATCTGTGACTGTTTACGCTGTTGACATAAATCCAAGACTTATATAACTTCGCAAAAGTTACCTCATAATGTCACTTTTTATATTTAAAAAACTGGTAGTTAAAGATTACATTTTAATGCTTACGAAGCGCATTTCTAATGTCACTTTTATTCACAGGTGTTTTCATTATTTTTATAACCACCTGTCTATTACTTAAATAGGACAGCTAATTATTGATTAGAACTGTCTGAATTTTGATGTTAATATTTCTATCTGTATTTCGTAATTTTTTAAGGAAAGAACAAATCAAAGGAAGCAAATTATGTTTACTTGAAATGATACCAATTTTTGGTACTGGTTAACTTTTCCCCGTAGTTTGAGAAATATTACTAATAATAAGAATTAAAGCACAGAAAAAAAAGTTAAATAATTTATTTTTGTGCGAAAATGAATGTCATTAATATATATAACAAAAGAAGAAAAGCAGTGAAATAACACAAAAACTTTATCAAGTTCCACTGTTTCAATAATCAAAATATTCTATGAAATAAAAAAAAATTATCTATAACTTAGAACAATTTACCTGAAATGTACGATTAGATAACCGAGTCCACAATTAATCTGAGAAATATTCTTATTTGAATACTATAGTTTACAATTCAGACAAAAGCATGAAATCTATACGATAATTTAAGAAACAATAAACTGTATATACGGCAAACATACACTAAAGCTAGTAAAGATTAGGGATTTTTTTTTCTTTATTTACATAATATACCCAACTCTCAATCCAAAACATTTTAGACAAAACCTTCTCTTAAGTCTAAGTCCAATCTAATTTTGTAAATATTTCTCAAATTTTCAGTTCTGTATTAAAAAATATAACGGACTTAACAGAACAATCCAAGGAATAATTATAAATGTTTTTTTCAAAAAACAAACTTATTATCACTGAATTTACATTAGAAATTAATAATTTTTTTCTTAAATATATATTGAATTAAATACAGTTAGTTTTATGTAAAAAAACACAAAACATCCAAATCAGTACACAAAAAATTAAAACCTGATCTATTGCTTTCTAAATAAAAAATAAGAGTAATTTACATAAATAAAATTAAATTTTTTCCAAATTTGTCACCATTAAAAAATTTAAGTTTCCAGAAAAAATAAGTTAATGAAAGTAAAAGTCAAGGATTCATTAAAAATGTGAAACAGCACAAAAAATAACCACAGCAGATGCTTCTTTGACCTTGACTCTGAAAGGTCCATTTTTCTTGTCTTAAAGCTATAGCTTAATCAACACCATCACCACGTAGATTGGAATATTTAGAGCTTAACACTTAGCTGCCTATTAAGTAAGGTAGCCACGCGCAGACTTCTCGTCAGCATTACAAGGAAATTTTTTTTATTATTTTTCTTTCTTCTTGGAAGAAATAGCAATTATGGATGATGCCAATTTTTTTATAGCCCTTTTTAGTTTCCAAGATTCGTGTATTTTATTATCAAGTCGTCGAATTAAATAACCTTGAGAAAAAAAACTTGTTTAAAGAAATCTAATTAAAAAAAATTAAAGGCTTACATAATTTTAATTTCGATTAGTTTTTTGCATTGCATTTTCAATTATATTATTTAAAAAAAATTATAGTTCTTATAGGAATATTAAATAAAAAATAGATTATTCTTTTAATACAATACTCATTATAATACCCTCAAATTTTTTCCAATCAATTATAACTCAATTTTAATGTTCTGTAAAATTTGGAATTTTCATTGAAAAAAATGGATTATTAAATGAAAAAATAAATACAGATTTAATCGTTTTATATTTAGTCTTTGTTTAATTAATTAGATTTTGTTAAATCAAATTAATTAAATACCTGAGTTTTTAAATTAATTTTTTGGCCATAAGATCTTAATAGTCCCACTGAAATAATAATCGTTGTTCATGATATTTTTTCACAATTTAAAAATGATTCTTCATCATCATCATTGGCACAATAGCCCCATGGTGGACCAAGGCTGTCTGCCTACTGGCAGATTTCGAGACATAAGATATTTTCTTTTTTACGGAGAAGGGTTGTCAGCCCTACGTGATACTCTCTACCGTCATATTAAACCAGGACCTACAGTTTAAAGTGGATTTCGAAACCACTACAAACATCCATGGTACCGCCGGGACTCGAATCCGAAACCTGTGGCATCGAACACCAGGGCGCTAATCCCTCGGCCTTCAGGTCCTTTAAAAACGATTGATGAAGTATTTACGAACATATATGTATAATACGATGTAAAATAAATGCTAACAATATGCCTCACTTTAGAATAATCCATTTATTCCTGCAAACACATTTAGAATACCACTGTCTCTGAAAATTACTTCCTCTTATTTAATCAATGTTTTTATCAAAACATACTGCTTTCCATCAGTAGGTTTCATTCCTTTATGTGTTTAAAATCGTTTCTTAAAGGAACTGTGATTATTCAATTTCAGAAGAAGAAAAGCATATTTTTGAGGTAATATGATTAAACTCTTGAGTTTGTAAATTCATTTTTTGACCAAAAGAGCTTAGTAGTCCAATTGAAAAAATAATCATATTTCCTATAATGTTTTTTAGCAATTTAAAAATGAATACTGAAGTATTTACGAACACATATGTAATCTGAAATATTTAAGAACATACTATACATATAATACGATGTAAAATAAATTTTAACAATACAGAACAAACCTTTCTCCATACAAAGATATTTAGAATACCATTGTATTTTTTGGAAATTATTTCCTATTAATTAATTAAGGTTTTTATCAAAGGATACTGCTTTCATCAATAAGTTTCCTTTCTCTATATGTTTATAAACCTTTCTTATAGGAAATTTATCAAGTGGTTATTCAACTTCAGAAGAAGAAAAGCATATTTTTGCAATAATATGATTTTCAAAAATAAATTCGCCTTTATAATAAAACCTCCCGTCTTAAATTTACGAAGTTTGTTTTGTTCCAGAAATATGAACACGCTTTCGACATACACTGAAGTGACAAAAGTCATGGGATACCTCTTAATATCGTGTCGGCCCTCCTTTCGCCCGGCGAAGTGCAGCAACTCGACGTGGCATGGACTCAACAAGTCGTTGGAAGTCTTCTGCAAGAATATTGAGCCATGCTGTCTCGATAGACGTCCATAATTGTGAAAGCGTTGATGGTGCAGGATTTTGGGCACGAACAGACTTCTCGATGATGTCCCATAAATGCTCGATGGGATTCATGCCGGGTGATCTAGGTGGCCAGATCATTCGTTGGAATTGTCCAGAATGTTCTTCAAACCAATCGCGAACAGTTGTGGCCCGGTGACATGGCGCATTGTCATCCATAAAAATCCCATCGTTGTTTGGGTACATGAAGTCCATGAATGGCTGCAAGTGATCTCCAAGTAGCTGAACATAAGCATTTCCAGTCAATGTTCGGTCCAGTCGCACCAGAGGACCAAGTCCATGCCATGAAAAAACAGCCCACACCATTACGGAGCCACCACCAGCTTGAACAGTGCCTTGCTGACAGTTTGGTTCCATGGCTTCGTGGGGTCTGCGCCACACTCGAACCCTACCATCAGCTCTTACCAACTGAAATCGTGACTCATCGGACCAGGCCACGGTTTTCCATTCATCTAGGGACCAACCGATATGCTCACGTGCCCACGAGAGTCGCTGCAAGCGATGTCGTTCTGTCTGTAAAGGCACTCGAGTCAGTCTTCTGCTGGAATAGCCCAAGAAAGCCAAAATTCTCCGCACAGTTCTAACAGACAAGTCCCTTGTACGTCCCACATTGATTTCTGCGGTTATTTGACGCAGTGTTGCTTGTCTGTTAGAATTTACGACTCTTTGCAGACGTCGCCGGTCTCGGTCGTTAAATGCAGGCGGTCGACCACTGCGCTGTCCATGGTGGGATGTTATGCCTGAAATTTCATACTCTCGGCACACTCTTGACACAGTGGATCTGGGAATGTTAAATTCCCTAACGATTTCCGAAATGGCATGACCCATGCGTCTAGCTCCAACTAACATTCCGCGTTCAAAGTCTGTTAATTCCCGTCGTGCGGTCATCATCACGTCAAAACCTCTTCACATGAATAACTTGAACAGAAATGAAAGCTCTGCGAAAGCACTGCGCATTTATACCTGTTCTACGCGATGCTACTGCCATCTGAAAATTTGCATATTGCTATCCCATGACTTTTGTCACTTCAGTGTACATACATGTGCATTTCAATCAAAGTATTCAAAATAAAATTTTTTTCATTGTTTGTAAGACAAGTTCATGTACAAGTACATCTAAGACAGGCGATTTTTCTTACATTTCAACATTCCTAACGGACAACTAAAAAGAAGAAGAAAAAAAGATACAAAATAAATATATCTAGATTTCACTTATCGGTTATCTAAAAGTCGTTTGGGGAAGAAAATTACTCAAATGTCATAATTAGTGCCCGCCCTGTGTCTTCCTGTACAGTAGACCATTTGCTCGACAGAAGTACTCATTCGTGGGGAAACGCCCGAGGACCTAACAACTCCAGTTTTCTTTCCGACTGTTGAAAATATTATCGGATAAAATAATTCAATAATTTACTAAAAACGTGATCCTCCCTTGCTAGTTCGAAAAAGAAAAACACAAGTGGCTCTAATTATTTTCGAGAGGCGCGTGTGGGGCTTCCCTACTCATTTTCTTATTTCTATTTACTCTGATTTTATCGTTTTCTTACCATCTGATATCGTTTGGACGGAGAACAAAAATTAGTGTTCGTTGTTCGTAACGATAAATTTTCTTTATTTGATTTTTAACAAATTATAGAGATGTATTCGTAATAACAAATGTTGATGTCTTAATTAAATTTCTGCAATAATTTTGTTCCAAAAAGTAATCTCAAAAAAGACTCAATGAAATTGATAGAGAAGTCTAAACTATCGTATTATTTTAGATGAAATTTATATTATGTTAAAATCAAAAATGAAATTAAAGGCGAGAAAAAAGAATTTATTTTATTATAAATAATAAAAGCAATTTTTTTCTTTGTAATCATGTTTTATATAACTTATTGGCACTTGTTAATAACTATAACATTAGTTACAGTTCAAGAATAAGTATTTTATTTTATGAAAAAAAAATTTATTATTATTATTATTTTCTTTTTGCTATTCTTAAAAAATACCGAAAATAAATTTTAAAAAACTAAGTTAAAAATTTTTAAAAATAAATAAATAGAAATTAAAGCAGATGAGATAAACCTCAGATTTAAATAATGCAAATACATTCTTTTTATTTAAAATGCATGAAAAAAAAAGTGCAATGAATGATCTTTTGATTGATACTTTCAAAATGTTTATAGTCCTAGTGTACTTGCGAAATAAAAAAATTTTATGCCATAAGAAATAAATTCAGGTTTATGATTAAAAGGCATAGAACGAAATATTTTCTGGTCTGGATATATTCTCAAACATTAAAATAAATTAAGTTAATATCTTTTAACTTATTACAAATTATTATACATAATTCGCTACTGCTAATTTTAATAAATGTTGTTGTTGTTGTTATTACCTATGGCTTTATTGGAACTCAATCCATATAAATTTGGCCACTTACCGTAGAAGCAAGAAAGAACATATAAACAAATTAAAATTACAAAGGGGAAAGATCAGACATTCTTAACAAAAAACGGCCAAAAGACCTTATAAAATAGTTAAAAACAGGATAAAAATTTAAAAAGCTTGAAACACTGTAATAAAAGTCCGTGAGAACGGGGCTTGTTTTCTTTGGACCTCCAGTAAAGAGTATACAAACCACCATTCTGTTCAAATTGGAGTCCAGTCCCTAGCAAACAAGTAGATGGGCCTTATTCATTTTCTCTGTCTTCCATAAAACACATACATTAGAGTTCACAAGATATATAATATGATGAAGATAATATATGATGAAGATATGATGTAGGCGAGAGTATTCGTATTTTGGCAAAATGTTCGGCTTGGCAGTCGTGTCCAGTTCTTAATCTAAAATTGGCAACAACCTGTTTGCGAGTTTTTCTATTAAATTTTTTCAAGTTATCTCCGATTGTCTCCCATAATTTTCCTTTGGTGTTGGATAATAATTCACTAATATATGACGGCTCAATTTAAATAACGAAGTAATAAATAAATTAATTAATAAATAACAAAATATATTTTGCTTCAGAACTTTCGTCAAGACAAAATAATAATGAAAATTGCAAAAATGAGAAGAAATAAAAATTCAAAAATAAAATGCTCAGCATATGTTAAATATTCAATTATTTCATATCTCTACACAATTAGACAGTCCTATCTAGAAAAAAAAATTTAATTTAACATCCATCTAAATTGAAACATACAAACTTACGTCATCATCATATAAAAATAGTTCAACATTAAAACTGAAATATTAAAATATAAATAAAAATTAAATAATTAATAGTTATGAAGCTACCATCATCAACGAATATGGAGTTTCAATATTTCTTTAAAAATTTTAGGTAATGCTGCTTCAGTAAATACACATTAAACAAAGTCATAACATAAAAACATCAAATGACTAAAAACAAAACCCGTTAAATACAAATTTGAAAAAATTTCTTTCCTCTGTAGTGAAAAATCAATTCCTCAAATAAAACTTAAAAGTTCCAAGAAAACATAATTTTCTTCAAAATTCTAGTAAATATATTTTCTTTTAAGCTTCTTGATGGCAACAGAAACAAATAACACCTATATGTCCAAATAGTTAAATAGGCAACGCTTAACAATAATTTTTTTTTTACATCCCCCTAATCTATAGGATTAAGCGATGGTGCTGACATTTTGGACAAGTTGGTCTTTTCATCCAATTAGTTGGGGTTTTTTCCTCCCTTGAAAAATTACCCGAACCGCGCCTTTGTCTGCTTTTCTTATGTTGGCGAAGCGCTGTGAAGGAGGGGAATAAGGTGGGGAAAGTAAGACAGCAAAAGGAATTTGTTTGCAAAAGTTGTTCTGTAAATACAGAAACCTGGTAAAACAAGCAATGTCTACTCTGACATTTGTTGGGAGTGGTAAAAATTTACGCTATCATGATAAAAATTTCTGTCTGATTTTTTCACGTATCTTTATAAGATCTGTTCTTTTATTCTTCATAGAAGTGAATACGAATAAGTAATCTGCAATGTAAATAATTCAAGTAATATATGCCTCATATATATATATATGCTTTTGTTATATATGTTTTTTGTTATATACAGTGGTACCTCGACATACGAGTTTAATTCGTTCCGCAACCTTGCTCGTATCTTGAATTACTCGTATCTCGAAGCAAATTTCCCCATACAAAACAATTGAACTACCGTTAATCCGTTCCAACCTCCAAAATGTCACCCCAGTTATTTTTGTTACGTGGTTTTGAATAATAAAAACGTATTTATAAATATCAAATATTTATTGCACAAAAACAAAAAAGAGAATGTAAAGAAATAAATTAGATATCCTCACTGGTCTTTGCCTTTTTCGCTACATTTTTCTCGCTTTCACCTGTAGGCCGTTTAGAAAAAACATGTCCAAGGAGGTTTGTTTCTTCCTCCCTCTCAGAATGTTCCGGAAATGAGTTAGGCAAGTGTCATTAAAAAGTCAGATGCACGACCTGTTGCAACTTTTTCTGGGTGTTTTTTTTCCACGAACTGTGAAACACTCTCCCACATTCCTAAGATCTCCTTTATCTCACTTGTAGAAATAACCTCCTCCTCTGACTCCTCAAAACCAATTTCTTGCATAACCTCAGTATGCTGCTGTGACTGTAACTCTTGTATCTCCCTCAGTCGTCAGTTCCTGGGTGTACTCCTCGATGAGCTCGTTCACGTCTCTCTCTTCCACCTCTAGACCCATGGATTTCCCCAGAGATACAATCTCCTCTTCTACTGAAACACCGGGTTCCAATTCTTCATAGATCCTTTCAGCTACAGCTTCAGGCCACAGCTTTTTCCATGCAGAGGTCAAGGTCTTCGTTGTAACTCCCAACCAGGCCTGATCAATAATTTGTAGGCAAATCGCTATATTAAAGTGGTCCTTCCAGAACTCTCGAAGGGTGAGGTTTGTGCTCTCCGTCACTTCAAAGCAGCGCCGAAACAGATGCTTGGTGTATAGTTTTTTAAAATTAGAAATCACTTGCTGATCCATGGGCTGCAGGATAGAGTGGTGTTGGGTGGTAAGTAGAGAACCTTTATGAATTTTAACTCCTCGAGGATGTCATCTTCGAGGTTTGGTGGATGAGCAGGGGCATTGTCGAGGATGAGAAGGGCTTGCACAGGTAGGTTATTTTCCTGTAGATATTTCTTAACAGTAGGGCCGAAAACCAGGTTTACCCACTCCACAAAGAACTTCCTGGTGACCCATGCCTTCGGGTTCGACCTCCACATAACTTGCAGTTTTTCTTTCAAAATCTTATGTGATTTAAATGCTCTGGGGTTTTCCGAATGGTACACGAGCAGAGGCTTGATCTTGCAGTCGCCACTCGCATTGGCGCACAGTGCTAGAGTCAATCTGTCCTTCATAGGTTTGTGGCCTGGCATCATCTTCTCCTCTGCCGTTATATATGTTCTATTCGGCATCTTTTTCCAGAACAGTCCTGTCTCATCACAGTTGAAGACTTGCTGAGAGATGTATCCTTGGGCTTTTATTAGATCGGAAAATGTTTTAATGTAATCCTCAGCTGCCTTCATATCTGAACTTGCTGCCTCACCATGTCTGACAACGGAGTGAATACCGCTCCTCTTTTTAAAATACTCAAACCAGCCCCGGCTGGCTTTAAATGACTCTTCGGATGCCTCGTCGATGGAAGTCTGCGGGGTTTGCTTCAGCAAATCTCCGTAGATCGCTCTTGCCTTCTCGCAAATGATGGTCTGCGTCAAGGTATCTCCTTGGAGCTGCTTTTCTGTCATCCACACCATCAGCAGTTTCTCCATATTTTCATGAAGGGTGGTTCGCAGCTTGGAAATTATCGTAAGGCCCTTAGCCGGCGTTACACTCTTTATCGACTCCTTCCGTTTAAGCACAGAACATATCATGGACGTACTACGGCCATACTGCCTCGACAAGTCAACAACTCGAACACCTTGCTCATGTTTTTCTATAATTTCACGTTTTAATTCAATACTCATCATCTTTTTCTTAGCACTTGACTTTTTACAAACTTTTTTCCGATCCATGGTTATAAAAATAAACGAACTACAACTGTAAATGTAAACGCAACACAAAACGCGAACACAACTACACAACTTATCACAGCGGAAGCACGCTGCTAACTGATCGTGATGGCGCGACTGCGTGTTACTAACGAACCGAACCGGACTCGTATCTCGAATTTCGCTCGTAACTAAAAGCAAAAAATCACTTGCTCGTCGGCTCGTATCTCGAAAAACTCGTATGTTGGGGCACTCGTATGTCGAGGTACCACTGTATATGCTTTTGTTTTATTTCACAATGTACCTTCGATCACATTAAGCTAAAAATTATAATTTTATGTATCCAAGTTTGTGCATCATATATTCTCCGCTAAAGTGTTTTCTGTCTTGCCAACATTGTGTGTTTTCTCTCTCACACGTTAACATATAAATAAAATAAAGGAATATGAGAGAGTTTAAAAAATATAAATAAATAAATAAATAGAAAAAATAAATAAAATAAAGGAATGTGCTCTCTCATGTTCCTTTATTTTATTTATTTTTTTTTAATTCTGTAAGATTGGCTTACTATAAGAAATAAAATCTTCAAATTCCTTAAAATAAATTTTGTTACTTGAATTTTAATAAGTTAATCTCCAACGAAATCAAAATTAAATCTATTACTTTAAGTGGTAAAATCATACATTTGTTTTATTTGAATAAAAAATAGGCTTCATTAACAGATCTGTTCATCACTAGTTATAGGTTTAGATTTCTTAAGGTAATTCAAGAGATAAATTCTCTCTCTTCACCCCCACTCTCGTATCTATGACCATGTATCCTTCCTACAACTTTAATAAAGCACTGATAATATATTAAAATTGAAAAAATAATAGTCTATAAAACCATAATACAATACATAACGAAAATATTTACGCAAGAATCCTAAACATAGACAAAATAGAAAAAAAAACCCAGTATAACTTAATGAGGACCAAAAGAAAACATGTAAATAATATTATGCGTTTGGTTCTACAACAGAGAAAACTAACAGTTTATAAAAAGAGAACAGTTAAGGTAAAATTATATCAAAATCATCCAAATTTTGTAATATTGAATCATCATTCAAATAATAATGGAATTCCATTCATAAAATGCATGACATAAACGTTCAATTATAACAAATATAAGAATAAAAAATAAAAACAAAATTTTAAAAATAAATAAAAATTCAATTAAACACTTATAATAAGTATAAGCAATAAATAAAATGAATTGTTATACATTATTAACTGATGAACGACAATAAACATGAAAGTGAGTATTGTGAAGGAAAATTTATTAATCTATTGTATCAACAAACCTTGAAGTTTAAAAATGGGAGCAGAAAATGTTAATTTACATGATAATAATATGTTAGAACAATTGATCATTCCTTTCTTTAATTCCTGTACGGTTAAATGTGAATTTGAATGAAATGTAATTGCAAAATGCATGAGTTCATGAACTGTATCAGAAAAATAATTAAAGGGAAAACATTTTAAAAGTTAGTTTTTCTTTATTGTAAAGTTAGTTATTCTAAAAGTTAGTTTTTCTTTATTGTAAAGTTAGTTATTCTAAAAGTTAGTTTTTAATTTATAATATCCTTATAGATAAGGATATCATAAATTACTCGTATATAAAGTCAAAGAGAATTCAATGGCTAGGACACATACAGAGAATGGACAATAGCAGAGACACAAAGAAGATTTTCACGGGGAAGTGTCAGGGCAGAAGAAAAAAAGTAGGACAAAAAAGAGATGGATTGATGAAGTGAAAAAGGATCTGAAAAACCTAAAGATCACACATTGGAAAACCAAAGCTCACGATAGACGACGACTTTCGAGTCGCATTTTTAGGGAGGCCATGGTCCAACATGGACTGTAGTGCCGGGGAGTTATGTACATATACGTGTTGTTTCCTTCTCAAAATTCACATCTCATCATATACAAATCAGTAAGATTGAATTGATTTCACATAATTGATAAAAAATCGAAATCCCCTGTCTACATTTAGAAACATTTTTAAAAAATGTTTCTAAAAAGTGTAATTTAAAACACACATACAAAATAACTTCCCAGAACTATAACTTTGTAGACGACGCAATGGAATTGATAAACAGTGGCACAGAAGAAACATTAAGCTAATTATATATCTATGGGAATTACCATTATTACTCTATTAGGAAAATAAGAGGATTTCTAATGCATCCTGATTAGGAATAGCAGCTAATTATTTTAACGCTTTCGCAAATGACCACTGATAAAAGAACCATTTTCTGAGATACCACAATGCGACAGTGAGCAATCCGAAATTCTCCGGCGTGTTTATCTCTCTCGGCCATCTTGAAAAACAAACACCCCGCGGCGAGATCAAACGACACGGGGACATCCGCCCAAGATTTGGGAGCTGGTGGTGAAAACTCAAAACGAATTTTATTCACCTTGTTATTAACTAACGTGACATTTATGCGAGGCGTAATTCGAGATTATAGAGTGTTAAATCTGACGGCTGTTTTAATAGGGGACCTTTCTGAGGGGTGTGTTTGTGTTTACTGAGATACGCGTGCTATGCCACTCACAGAAGTCAGATAATAACTATGTGTGATGGCTACTGGTGTGGTATAAACTTTCCCAGAGACGAGGAGCGAATTTCAAAATCACGGGCTTCTTTTAGCTGGTACACATTAGGTAAATAATCAATGACATTGCTAAACCAGTAGCTTCTGTTCCTGTAAGAATTGTATAATGCCAACACACCCTAAAATGCTTTTTTTTTTTTTAATTCATTACTTATGGAGTAGACATAGCATGTGATTTATATTATTTGTGTGTTTACTTAAATGATTTTGGAGGATTTTCTGAATTACGTATACAAAGATTTGTTTTGTTCTGCAGTCAACATTCTGAACCAATGCTCCAATTTTAGACATTTTCCATGTTTTTGAAGTCTGTAAGCTTCTTGAAATGTTTAATGATATTTACTTTTTATTTTAAAATGTTTATAATATTCGCAAAACTTTTTTGGAAAAGGCACTTAAGAAAATTAGTTTATTATGCATTAAAATATAATAATGGAAATTAACATATTCTCATATTCAATATCATGCCTAAATTAACATGTTAATATATTCATACTTGAGACGAAAAATAATATGTCAGACGAAAAACTACAGTTTCATTCATTTCATATTTGTATATAAACATTGATCTTTTATAGATCGAATCAAAAAACTGTATTGTGTTCGATCAATATATTACAAAAACTTAAAATCTGAAATCCTTTTTAAAAATATTTTATATACCCTTTAAATCTGTTTTCCATCTGTACAAAGAATGTTTTTTTAAGTTTTCTTGCAAATTTGTAATTTTTTTCTAAAATAATAATCATAAAAATTAAATATTTAAAAAATTAAACTTATGTTATATTGATATTAGCAACGGGAAAATACCGAATAAACAAGTAATATAAAAAAATATTTTTTAAAGTCAATTCCTACTTTTTTTTCACTAGATTGAAGAAAGTCCTTTATAAATAATTTTCATTCATTTTTACAAGTTTATCTGGCGCCATCTATTGGTAGATATATGCAACTTAAATCTAAAAAAAATTATAATTAATTAATTCAATTTAATGAATGAATTAATATTTGAAAAACTGTATTAACATCCAGTGTCATCCACTACAAGTTCAAAAAAAATGTATTTGAACTTGAGTGGATGAATAAAAAGTGTTTTATGAACGATTGAAAATTGGAACAAGATATATATAGGAAGAGTGTGAGCTAATAGAAGGAACTGAATAAAAAAAATGAGTGAAATAAAATCAATTTTTCAAGAACAAGAAATTATCCATGCCTTTCACATTAAGCTTAGATAAAAAAGTTAAATCAATACATAACGAAACTCACTTGATGAATTACTGCAACAAGCTTTAATCTTCATATTATTCAAAAAAATTTAGATTTATGAAGACGATATGCGAGGCAATAAATCATGTATAACTTTTCCTAATGGTTTCGTAAGTTGTAACAAAAAATAATTGTAAAAACATTTACTAAAAAGGCTTTATCATTGATCATCAAAGATGATATCCGAGCAAACAGGTTCCTGTTGTCCCCAGGATTTGACAGACTGTTTTCTTTTACTAAGCTGTATTAAATGCTCTTAGAATTTGTAAAGTGCCTTATTATTCATGTAAAGGCTTCGGTGTTATTTATGTTGTTGAAGTTTTACAATGTTGTTAAGCATTTTCGAAGCAACTTTAGAATTTTTTTCATTAAATAGCTAGGAATTGAGATTATTTAAGTTGTTAAAAAAAAAGCAGAAGAAATAAAAAAGATTTAAAAAAAAAACCTTCGACGAAAATAACTGGCACTCCCAATCATTTTAAATCTTAAATCTCTAGCGATAAAATAGTCGATTAACTATGATGCAGTTCCATATCTTTCATAGGTTTGTTTTCAACTAATTCGAAATTGCAATTTTATACTTCCCATACATTTAACACGCTCTTTTACGATTTTATCTTTGAGGATGAATAAAACGAATTCATTTACGACTGCGAATGTATTTTATTTTATTTTATTTATTTATTTTTAGAAATTTAGATGCATTGAAGTGTAGATTAGTGAAGAAGTGTTTTTGAATCCTCTAATTGGGCCTGATGGCTGAGCGACTAGCGCTCTGGAGCTCGGCGCCACAGGTTTCGAATTCGACTCCCATGGATGCTTGCAGTGATTCGGAATCAACTTTAAGCCGTAGGTAACAGTCTAACATGACTGTAGAACTTAGTATAAAAGGAAAA
Source organism: Caerostris darwini (assembly GCA_021605075.1). Taxonomy (NCBI): domain Eukaryota; kingdom Metazoa; phylum Arthropoda; class Arachnida; order Araneae; family Araneidae; genus Caerostris; species Caerostris darwini. The sequence continues at coordinate 133,838 of BPLQ01002433.1, read as the reverse complement.
CAGTATAAAAGGAAAACATCTACTGTCTCGAAATGTGCCAAGAGGCATACGGCCTTGGCCCTCCATGGGGCTATGGCGCCGAACATTAAAATGCAGAAGAGATAAATGCAGAATCCAATCTTCAACTCACTAACATTTGCTATATCAAGCTTGGAGAAAAAAAAAATACAGAAAGCTAACAAAATTTTTAATTTAACAAGAGAAAAAGTTCTAAATAAATAAAATAAAAAATAAAAAAAAACGTTTAAATGTTGCAGAAACAGAAAAATGAAATATACAAACACAAGAAAAAGAGTGAAGAAGTAGAATCCTTTAATTTTTAATTTGGTGGGAAGCAAATATTCTGATAAGCACTTTTTAATTAAATAAAAACTATAACATTTAAACACTATGTTTTTACAATATATCCCGAATTCAAATATCTTAAGCTCTATTTTTCAACAACTACAAAAATGACGCAAACTTTTAAAAAATTACCCTTTTTAAAGTTTCAATACGCTTTTTTTCCGTCTAACGAGAAATACTTTATTAACAATATTCTCTTTATTTATGCATTGTAGCAATTTTTTACATTGTTACAAAACAATAAGGAAGAGAATTTTAATATTGGAACAATTTAATTTTATAACAACATTAATCCTTTGTAACAAGTTGTTTTATAATAATACCAATGCTTAATTGATTGATAAAAATAAATCTGTAAGCCTTTTAATGCATATCTTTTAAATGCAAATATTCTAAAGCAGAGTTTGTGCTAAAAAATTCGTGTTAATAAATATTCAGTTTTTACAAAACTGAAATATAAGAAAGGTCTCATAAATTGATGAAAAAGGACTTATTTATGAATACTTTATTTCCAAGAATGATGAAGACTTATTTATAAATTCTTTGTTACCAAAATTAATGAAACAAAGCTTTAATGAGCATGAAGAGTAAGTATTTTTAAGACTTTTATTTTCTCTTTAAAAATGTTAAATTCTTAAAATTATATTCTTTTCGAACTTTATAACTTTGTTTGAGCCATTAAGTTGCCTTTAATTAAAAATTATCGAAATTTCTTAACATTATATTTATTTAAACGTGGGCAGTGCTGGGTATTATTGAATAGTATATTTAATTTATTTATAATCCTTGATACTATTTGTTAGAATAGGAGAAATATTCAGATTCGCAAGCCATCAATACGCTATATGTTGTTACATCAATAAAAGTATTCAAGTCGAACATTATAATGCAGAAGAGATAAATGCAGAATTCAATCTTCAATTCTCTAGCATTTGCTATATCAGGCTTAGACAAAAAAAACTACAGAAATCTAACAAAGTTTTTAATTTAAAAGAAGAAAGAGTCCTACATCAATAAATACTGTAGAAATAGATGAAGAAAATATATAAACACACAAAAACAGAGTAATAAACAAAAATCAACAAAAAAAGTTATAATATCCTGAAAATAGCTTTATAATGGAATACGTACCATTATAAACATCGAACAAACAAAAACATTAATGAGTCATTTTATGCATATGTTAAAAAAAAACACAAAACAATTTTAGGCATAATATCACACTGAACAGCTGCAATACGTAAGAAAACAAAACAAGTTTTATAAATACTTTTGTTATGTTATTACTTTTCATTTCCAAGAATTAATAAAATTAAATTATTTCAATTATCCGGTCATTGAAAATACGCTACTCTTTTTGACACAGTGGTGAATTCCACGATATCTTAAATCAATCCTGCATAGCTAAAACTGTGAAATTTTGCTACAAGATTTTGTAAAGCTAATTATTTTTTTTAATTCCTTCTATTAGCTCACACTGTCCCTATATATATCTTGTTCAAATTTTCATTCGTTCATAAAATACATTTTATTCATCCACTCAAGTTCAAATTAATTTTTTTTGAACTTGTAGTGGATGACACTGGATGTTAATACAGTTTTTTCAAATATTAATTCATTAATTAAATTTAATTAATTAATTTTAGTTTAATTTAATTTTAGTTTATGGGAGAAATATTCATATATTAACGCTGCTCTTTCTTCTCATTTGCTCATTATTAATTAATTAATAATTAGTTAATAATCTCTTTTTTCTCATAACTAATTATTAATTAAGTGATAATTATTAATTATTTTATTCATTCAATTATTAATTATTTTTATTCATTTAATTAGTAATTATTATTATTTTATTATCAAATATTTTTATTATTCATTTAATATATATTATTCAATTTTTAAAATAATGTAACTACAAATTGGAAATATAAAAAATCGTCTGATTTTAATTTATTCATTTAATTATTAATTATTTTTATTTTATTATCGAATATTTTTATTATTCATTTAATGTATATTGTTCAATTTTTAATATAATGTAACTACAAATTGGCAATAATATAAAAAATCGTCGGATTTTAATTTAGTTTATTTTTCTGGACATTATTCTTCTTAATTTTTTACGTTTGAAATTTGAAACCATCGTGTTTGAGTATTCTTGTTAATGTATTCTATATTTTTTAATTTTAAATGATCAAAAACTTTTTAATTAAATTTGAAATATAGCCTAATATATTTGCTTTTATTATTTTTATCGTATGTATTTGCTTCTATTATATTTGCTTTTATTATTTTTGTTTTTATTATTTTGCTGTAATTCGAGATTGCTATTCTTTTTTTTTTTATTATTAATTTTATTATTATTATTAAATTTCTTCTATTAGCTCACACTCTCCCTATACATATTTTGTTCAAATTTTCAATCGTTCATAAAACACTTTTTATTCATCCACTCAAGTTCAAATACATTTTTTTGAACTTGTAGTGGATGACACTGTATGTTCATAGAGTTTTTTCAAATATTAATTCATTAATTAAATTAAATTAATTAATTTTAGGTTTTTTTAGATTTAAGTTGCATGTATCTACCAATTGAGGGCGCCAGATAAGCTTAAAAAATGAATGAAAATTATTTATATAGGACTTCCTGCAATATAGTGAGAAAAAAAAGAAGGAATAGACTTTAATTTTTTTTTTTTTTATATCACTTGTTTAATATTAGTTTTACAAAATCTTTAAATTATTCATTAAATTACTTCATTACTTTAAATTTATTCATTGTTACTTTAAAATTTATTAAAAATATTAAAAATTTATTACTTTAAATTACTTCATTTTATAATTATTTTTTAATTTTTCCTCTGTTTAAAGGAAATAATAGTTGGTGCAAAAAAATTATCAATGTCAATGCTCGACACAAAACATCAAATAATAACCATTCAACACGGAATTTTTAATAATACCATTAACTATAATATTCCACAACCATTAACACATTTTTTCCTGCGTATGAGAGAACCTCATAATCTAAAATCACAAGAAAAATTTGTTATTACGTCAGCAGTGATTTTTCATACATAAGCAAGTTTAGAAATCGTTCCATGCATTTAGATACATCTCTGCTTTCACTGATTTTCTAATATTATATAGTATCTGAACCTCTTATAATTCCAAATCTAAATCTATTAGCATTTTTTCCCCTCTTATCCATGCAAAGATCCCCAATGACACCATTAATCTAATTCACACACGAGCACTTTGGTTCGATGCGGCATCTCAAGAGGGTGTCAGACCGAGCATTCGTATATCTCAACATCTGTCCTACCAGCATAGCTGCTTCCTCCCTTTTATTCGCATTATGTAACCCGAATTTGGTTCCACAGTCTAGTTTTATGTCCTTTATAAAAAAAAGTGCTGCTGCAGTTTTTCTACTTAGAATAATAACTTTGCGAATTGTGCTGTTTTATATACTTGCTACCTTTTAAAATTTCATTGCGGTTCAATTAAATGTAAAGTGAAAATTTTATCCTCGATTCCAAAAGCAAAAAATAAATCATTAAAAGTATACCAGAAAGCAAATTCGAAATAAATTGTTATGATAAACCGAATGCATTTACTTATAAAATAATGCACTATTTTATAAACAAAAGAACACTAGCGTAACCAACTGCTGCTCAAATCATTATTAGGTTTTGTTTTTTTCACTTTAAATAGAACGAAAAAAAAAATGAATGAATTGAATTTACATATAGGGATTATTTCGGATAACATTAAAACTAAATGTCAGATTCTCTGTACGAGAAAAGATTTAACTTCCTGTTCCTCTATTCCATCTTTATAGCAAAGCAGCAATTAAAATTTGCAAACGGAACTCACTTTTCATTATATATATAGATATATATATATATATATTAATATAAATTTTTAAACATTTTATTTCAAAAATATAAAGCTGAACCTTTTCGGAAAGATAAATTTCTGAATGGGAGCAAGAAATTTCCGGAATGGTGACATTAAATCATTGGAACTATTCAGTAGTGTCAACTCTTCGATATTATCGGAAATGTCAGTAAACAATCATTCCTGTCGGAGTAGTTAAATTGGGGATAGTCATGATTTAAATTGTGTTATGTCTGCTGAAAAGTATTAAAAATTATATCTATTGCGTTTTATTAAAATGATCATAATAAATATGTCTTCTTCACTGACGCAACAACCCCATGGCGGGCCAAGAACGTCCAAAGCCATACTAGATCGGGATCTACGGTTTAACGTGGATTCCGAACCACTACAAACACCCATGGCACCACCGAGATTCGAACCCTGTGGCTCCTTACGCCAGAACGCTAATCACTCGGCCATGGTCCCACATAGTAAGTCTCAGTTGGTAAATTCAACGTTTTGTGCACCATGTTGGTACGCATGTATTAAAAATATGTATAAGTAACTATTTTACATTAAAAAAATACAAATTTATAAAATATTTACATGGTTTTTTTTAAATAGTATAGGCTAACAAAAATTTAAAGTTTCTAATATAAAAAATAACAACTTTTATTTTAAATAATTGCTTTACCAGTACCTAAGATTAGAATATTGGCCCAATAATAAATTAAAAAAAAAAAAAAAAAACTATAGTTTTTTTTTTTTTTTTTTTTACAAATATCATTTTCTTTTAAAATATCATTATCTTTTAAATATCATTAACTTTCAATATTATTATCTTTTAAATATCATTATCTTTCAATATTATTAACTTCTCAAACTGGGAGGAAATGGAAGAAATACAGAATGAACTTTACATCAAAGAAGGTTATTTCACAGTTAGCTACGGAAAGATTAGAAGTACGACTGCACGCCAGAAAACCCAGTAAACATGCAATTACTAATTTAATTACTGAAGAGTGGACAGCTACTGATTGTATCGACGTGCGAGAAAGAGCAGTGGTGCCCGGAGGTCGAGGCCACCGGGAAAAAAGGGGAGGATAGTGCCCTCTATTAACTCCTAATGCAGGAGATAGAAATCAGAATAAACAAAAATTCAAACTTGTCAACAAACAAATTGCTGTGGGTCTATCAATATACTAAATATTTTTAGAATTACTGTGTTTAGAATTAATCATATTAGACCAGCGAAACCATCAATTGAGTAGGCTGGTAATCCAACTTTTAACCTCTGCTCCCTCCCCCTACCCCCTTAGCAAAAGAAAATTTTATTGACTTTTTGAAATGACTGATCATTTGAATTTTTTTTCATCATATAACATCAAAGTAACTTTTGGGATTTTATTAAGATTCATTTCCCTTATACATATATATAAAGAGATTTTCTTTTTTAAACTCAAAATAAAGTACTGTTCTATCTGTTAATCAGTGAGGAAAAAAAAATTTATACGGTCTAAAGGTGAAAACTGACAAACTGTGTATTTGTTGGAGGTGCTAGTCTGACATATGTAGAGAAATGCAATTTTGAAAGAAAAAAGATTAATAGCTATTGTGTAAATTTTTTGCTATTGTTTTAATTTACAATTTTAATTAATTAAAATAAAAACTATTTTTGTATTTAAAACCCCTATGAAATTACCTTTCTCTCCTATAACAACGCTGTGTTTAAAAATAATACAAAAAATAAAGCATTAAAAATAAGTGGATTTGACTAAAGCTTGGTTGCATATATATACATGTTAATGTAAAAAGAATAAGGGTTTTTATAATTTAAATTTAAAATTCCTCGCAAAGTAAATGACTATTAATAACTTTTACTTTCATAATAATTAAAGTTTTTATTAAAAATGAAAAAAGTTTTTCAATATTATTTTATTAATTTAAAAATAATACAAATAATTAAGCATTAAAAATAAGTGGATTTGACTAAAGCTTGGTTGCATATATATATATATACATGTTAATCTAAAAAGAATCAGGGTTTTTTATAATTTAAATTTAAATTTCCTCTCAAAGTAAATGGTTATTAATAACTTTTACTTTCATAATAATTAAATTTTTTTAAAAATGAAAAAGTTTTTCAATATTATTTTATTAATTTTTCAATTATTTAATTTTTCTCTGTAGAAATATTAACCCTCGTTCACAAAATATTCGCGTCCTACAAATTGAAAAGGAATTACTTCTCTTTCTTAGTGGCGTAATGTGTTTAAGTCATTTAGTTTTATAAAAGTTTAATAAATTTCTTTCTGATGATATATTCGTGAGCTTCTTGTATTTTTAAAAAAAAAAATTTATAATAAAAATAATTTTTTATACGTGTAACGATTTATAAACTTACTTACATACGAAAAAGTCAATTACAATTAAATAAAAAAATGAAAAAGTTAAAAAAAAAAATAGCTTTTAACAACTTCTTAAAATTATAAGTCAAACACCTTCAAATTTCATATTCAAGTTCCAGTTGTCTGATAGTGATGAAAATTTATTTTTTTTAAAGTTATGTTTAAACAGTTAATGAAATTTGATCCTAATTTTTTTTTTTTTTTAAATCCTTTAAAATTAAAGTGTTCAATTATAAACTACAAGTCACTAAATGAAAATGAGCTTAAAAGAGATAAATAAAAAAGCAGTGTATAATTAATAACTATTACGAAATGACAATAACTTCATGGTTAATTTTTTTCTATTCTTAAATTCTTGATTATTATAAATTCATTATGTTTTAAAATCCAGAATACTGTACCCCTGAGGAAGTCGCCAGTCTTGCAATTCGGAGTATTTCGCCTATATTCGACCAATTTCTTTAGGGTTACAATACTGTAATTATAAGAATTGTAACTTCTTTTTCCGAACAATATTATGAATAGTTTATTACTACTTTGATAGCTATTTGCAGAATTTTTTTTTATTGTAAATAAGAACAGAAGTATATTTCTTTTAAATAATTATTCCGATAAAATATTGATTATTCCACGATTGTTCTTATAACGTATGTCGGCCACTGATACAGAATATAAAAATATTTTATAATGTTGCCATTCATTAAAATACGAAACAAACAACAAAAACGATATTTTACTTTTTAATAACTCATATTTGATTGTTAAGTAATTATTTTCTTTTTAATGATGTTGACATAGTTAAGGATTTGTGACAACAGTTATTTGAATTAGCGCGAAAAAATGTTAATTTTCCTTTTTAGAATGTTATTTCATGGTGAAAACGTCGCTCGAAAGCTTTACATTTTTCTGCAGTTTTGTGATGTTTATTTTGAATGCTGTTGACATAATTAGGGTTTTGTGGCATCCGTTATTTCAATTCACGCAGAAAAATGTAACTTTTCGATTTTAGAACGTTAGTTCAGGGAAGAAAAAGGTCACTTATTAGATTTTCTGTGGTTTTGTGATGTTCTTGTTTTCATCTTTCATTCGATGTATGAAGGCAGGTTTTAATGAAAAATAGAAAGATCATTTTCGCCTCCAACGAAGAATATAGAATAAAATGTAAGTTATTTTCTAATATTTCTTTTTTATTAATATTGTTTTATCATTCGAATTCGGCATCGCAAACAGCACGAAATATTTTTTTGTCATAATAGAAAAACATTTTGACGTATTGCGGAATAATTTTGGCGTAATTTTATCGTAATAATCGCTATTACAAATCAAATATTGTCTTGTACAGAACTCTTGTTTGTTGTGAAATCGTCAAGACATCTGTTTTCCATATACATTTGAAGGTGTAAATGACAGATAAGTCATATTCGAACTTTTAATTGGCAACAACTTTCGTTTCATATTTTACTTGCATTAAATTTAGTTTCAATTTATACAATTGATTTTTTTTTTTCTTAAAAATGAAACTAATGGTATAGAAGTTATTTTATGTTTAATTTCTAAGAATTTGTCTCGGAAGAAATTTATTTTGAATATATATATTTTGTCTCTAGAATTACATGCTTCTTTTTTATGTGAATCCTTTGGTTTTATTCCTTTAACTATGTATATGTGATATAATTCATGCCACTGGAAACGCATTTATATATTTTTTAAATTTATTTATTCATTCTTGGAGTTTCTCTAAAACACTTTCCGAATAGTTTTATGTTTTAGTTCTTAAGTTAATGCCAAATTGCGAGTGATTATTTTATTTTGATTATTAAAGATAATTTATGATTTGTGTTATGAAATTTCAGAGCTAAAAACATTGTGATTATGATACTTATAGCAGCTGCTTTATAGATTCTACTTTAGATACGAATAGCAGCCGTAAAACTTACACTGAGAAGAATAGCACCCCAATTATAGAATTTAATGCAAAAATGCAAATACTTGTACCTACTTATTTTTTGAGAGACAAGCTCATTGTATATTATTACCGGAAAAAAAAAATGAGACATGCAACTACTTCCCTTCGAAATAAATCAGCTAATTGTTTTGGAACCAGAAGGAAAATTCGACGATTGCACCCACCGAAAAATTCCGCCAGTTGTTCGCTAATATACAAAAATTCAACGCAATATCTGGCGGGAGTTTTATCATGAGTTGTATACATACATTGAGAGTTGGACATCAGCATTGGTAACAACATTCGATTAACTAAGAGATCTAATAATCATGGGTCAAACTAAAAAACGGGTTACGACTGATTTCAGATAGTATTCCTTAGATGAATGGATGATGAACTTTATGATTATGAGAGTGCAAAAAAAAGAGCAGTGAAAACATTAACAGTGAAAGTGATCGATCTAAGGTTTCGAAGCAAACTCGTTAAAATTTTCGAGAATTCAACAGGTACCAACACTTTTAATAGAATAGATTAAAGAAATTCGTCTGGGAACGAACTTCCTGATAAGTAGAGGAAACAAAATTTAAAACAATTTTCGAGTGTGGAGACAGCAGACATTTATGATCCTATTGTCGTAAATTACTAAAACAAAACAGCTCCAACATTCCTAAACAGAGGTAATGAGATTCAGGAAACATCAAATACTTATTCTGCAATTCTTAAAGAAGGACTTCAAACAAAATAAATAAATTTAAATGATAAAACTGTCGTCACGCTTGTCGACACAAATAGCTCCATCAACCTTGTATGAGAAGATGTGTGTTATGAAAATAAATAAACAATTTTAAGGGGAATCAGGAAAGTACAAATTTCAACTAAAGGATCTTTTATACAAATTATTGTAGATGGAAATAATTTAATTTTGTAAAGACATGTAGTGCCAACATCGCAAAAAAGTTTTCAAGCAATTATAGGAACTGATATTTTAGATCAGGTTTTACTAGAATTCACCAATAATAATGCTGAATTTTGCAAATATGAAATGAAGGCATGGTTAATGCAGATATACAAATTAAATCTGGATGATGAAGTTTGAATCAATTTAGTGATTCACCGATAAAAAATAGACCTACAGATTTTGATCTCTTCTTATAAACCAAATAAAACTGAAACTAATAATGTACGTATCCAAAAGAATTGCATCAAAAGATGATAAGCTGTATGCCACACACATTAAAAGTTGCCTAAAGTAAAAAATAATTTTTAATTCAAACATAGAAGTTTCATTGCCACTCTGAAGAACATTTTGGATTTATTTAAACGGAAGACCATGACAATGAATTGTTTTTTGATTATAGTGTCATTGGAATAGTGCCATCTTCATTGGCACAACAGCAGTAAGTTAAGAGCTGAATTTTCCCAAAGATAAATAATTATATGGACTTCCAGGAAGGTAAATATTCCGCATTTGAGTGTTGTATAAGAGAAGATCATTAAGAAACCTGACTATTGATGCAAGACGCTTATACACGCTATACAGCCTTTTTATTTCTGAAAATAATGCAGAACTACAAATCTAATATGCTGATGAGATATAAAAATAATTGCTATTCAGTCATTTATATTATTCTATCAAATATTTAATGACAATTCTGATGAAAAAATAAAAAAACAAAAAATATTATTAAAATTTACATTTGGGTGGTACGATTCAAATTTCTACAAATTATTTGTTTGACTTTTATAAAATTTTAATAAATAGTACAAATTTTTCGAAATTACTTTTGTTTAGAAGTTTAGAATATTATTTTTATGTATGCTAACAAAGAAAGTGAAATAATTATTAAATTAAAGTCCACAAAAGAATTCCTATTTCATACATTTTAAAAAACAACAAATAACTTTTCATTTATGCAACAAAAAACACACATTTCCAAATTGCCTGAATCATAAATAGCTTCCTTTTTAAATATTAAAACACGAATAAATAATATTTTGCTAAAATTAAAATTTATTTATGTTCTTACATTAAATTTAAAAGTTAACAAAATTGGTAAAAATAAAATCACAACACTTGTCAGTAATTAATTTAAATGCAATAAAAAAATGTAGTTTTCAAATCCAATGCAAAGCTTACCTTTTTTTAAAAAAAAAAAGAAAATGAATAAAAACAAACACTTACAAAGTAACAAATGATTTATTAACAATCATTAACAGTGGCGTATTAACTGCGTTAGAAAAAGCTGCAAAGTGTATTTTACAGATAGACTATATCTTAAAAAAGAATACAGGTGCACAGTTTTATGAAAACTGCTTATACTCTAACAAAGCCCCAAAATTGCCTTTATTCTATGTACATGCATAGGCGACTCAGACAGGCTGCTCTTTGGCAAGTGCATATACTAACTAAATTAGTAGTAGACTGTACAATATGCACACTAATATGTACAAAATACTCATCATCATAATGATTATGGCAATGTAGTATATACACAGACTACTTCAAAGGACTCTATCCACAGCCAGTCATTGAAAGTCCATTTTTTAACATGAACTTCTGAAGGCACACTTCACAGTGTAGTTTAGTCCCAATTTACACTGAAAAACCAGGTTTCAAATACTTTGGAGGGAAACAATATATAACACATAGAAATTTAAAGGAACACTTGAGTTAATTGGCAGTTTATGTATCAATACAATAAATATACACTCTTAAGTTAGAGAAAAGAAGCTCCAACAATTGTTCACGAGTACAAAGAAGCAAACAAAAAAGACACACAACAGATTTAACAAAGAAATTAAATTCAACTTTAAAATTTTAAAAACAACATAGGTCTTTTTTTTTTTTCTTTACAAATTAAGAACCAACGCTATACAAATTACTCGGTATCACATAACACAAACAAAGAAATTTAATACGAAATTATACCTAAAACTAAGAAATGAAAGACAAAATTTATCATCAAAATATAATGATTCTCATTCATTATCTTAAAAATTCAACTTCTAACCAATTGAATTCTACCTAAACTCAAAAACTTACATTAGTTTTAAACACAATTTGGTAAAAATTATGAAATCCTTCAATTTTAATAAACATAACTTTTTAAAAATATTTTGATGAAAAACACAACTTTCCATTATTATTCAATTAATATCCAATTTAATTAAAAATAAATTCTGAAATTCTTCAAAAACATGATTCTGGAAAATTAGATGACAATTTTTAATTATTAGTTATATTGAATTTTATAAAAATTTAACTTGCACCAATATTTCAATTTACAAATTTCATGTTCCAATTCTACTTTTCGAAAGAATAAAAATTTGAAGAAATTTGACACCATAAAAAAACCAATTAATAAGAAAAAAAAAAATGTGATATAAATGAAAATTATTACATACTTTTGTTAAGACCAAGATAAAAAAAATTGTAACAACATATTGCATTAAGTTGTATTTCAAAAGGATATTAAAAATAAAAACCGGATTTTAATTCATTAAAAATTTTAACAAAATATTTCATAATAATTAATCATCCTTTTAACTTTGCAAATTATAATATAATACTCAAATGATCAATAAATTACAGATATCAAACAAACATTGGCATAGCTGCCAACATTTCATTTTCAAAATTAGTACAAATTTGTGATATCCCTTTTTAATAAAATAATGAAGCTAAGTACGTTATTCAATAAGTAAATATAATAGTAACCACAAGTTAAATGATAAGCAAAATTATGCTTTTCATGTGATGGTAATTTAAATTTATTTGTATACATAAGTAATTAACTTACCTTTTTGTTTAAATAATATCACAAAAATATTTCTCCTCGTAATACGAAAAGAGTATTTCTGCGGCAACACTTGTCGAAAAACATAGTTCATTTTCAAAGTATTATACTTTCTAATGGTGCATAACTTTTGAAAAATCGCATAATGATTTTTTATTCATACACCATTTTTATTCATTTATTACTCTGACTTTTTAAATATTTTTACAGCATCATAATTTTAACATATGTGCCAAAACAATACAAATCACAACAACTATCAGTAAATTATAATTCATAGTAAAATCTGTGAATATGTTAAAACATTTATATACATACTAGAACAGATTTTCAATTCTTTTTACGAGTTTTTCAACCATATGTATCCCAATTTGAATAATCAACTGAAAATTCATATATGATACATGAGATTTGCACAAACTGGAAGATATGCATTAAATAAACTAAAAAATCTAGTTTTGTATTGATTGCAATAACATATTTTGTACTCTAAACAAAATAAAACGTATTCATGAAAAAACAAACTTTTCAATGCTAAAATAGCCAATAAATTATAGATTGTAAGTCAAATGCATAGAATTAAAAATAATTATAAAGCACAATATTCATTATTAACATATTATAATGATATTGTTTAGGTCAATTTTATATAAAAATATATCGTATAAAAGAAATTAATAGAGATATTCCTTTGATGAAAAAAATTTAATAAAATAATGATGATTTTACAAAAAGACAAATTAACAATTTTTATGCAAATTAATAATTTATAGAATTTAGTTGCAATCAATTAGAAATAATTATTAAAAATTCAAATGCCCTTATAAGAACACTTGAATAAATTTACAGAAAACGAAATCATACTTCATGCACAATTAAATTAAAATGCAATTTCAAATTATTATCATTGATAAGATACAGTTTACAAACATCTTATTAACTTACAAAACTGATTTCCATGATAAAAAAAAATATGTAAGTACACAGACAATTTTCATAATCATTAAATAGAAATAAAAATTATCCATGAAAACGTCAAATTGAAGATACTGACATACTGCCAGAACCTCCTTTTCCTCCATCTCCATCTTTAGAAGCTGATTGGGAACTGGATGGTTTGGAAGAACAAATTGTGGATGTCATGTATGTGCTTCGTTGCATTTGGTGAAGGGCTGCATCACGGTCCCAAGGTTTCACTTTTACACGGTAAAATTTAGTACCACACGACACTTTGAATCTATTTTCTGGCTGTTAAAAAAAAAAATTTATATAAACCTAACAATAAATCAAAAAATTTGTAATGTTTGATGAACATATGAAGAGAAAAATTCATTCCTTTTTTATAAAGTTTAAAAATAATGTAAATTCTTATTCTGCTACAAATGTAAAAAGCTAACAATGAGGAAACAAAATGCAATCTATCTCAATGATTCCTTTTTTCAAAGAAAAGAAACACACAAAAAAGGAGCAAAAATATAGCTTAGTGGTAAAAATATCTGAAAGATTTCACATTCAAAACGATTACAATAATTTAGTGCCAATAATCTACAGGTTATATATTATGAAGATTTCAGAATTTGTAGATGTAGATTATATGTTGCTGCTTATAATATATAAGAATTTTCTCAGAGTTTCAATAAAAATTAATCAAAAAATATCCTCTTGGAAGTTTTTCTCTCTTAAGATAATTTACAAAACTTCAATGTGACACATAAGTGCAAAGTTTTCACCTTAAGGCTCAATTATAATGGATAGTTGATTGGTATATTAAACTGATTGCATAAAGAATACTTTTTTTCATAAAAAAAAAAGGATCTCAAATTATCCAATTCTTTCTTTTTTTTCCAATTTTTTATAATTGGAAAAAAAATTCTTTGATTCTTTTATTTTTTGAATAAATTTTCTATATTTTACCTTATCATTTATTTCATGGAATATGCTCATTAAATACATTTTTGACATACTATATATATATATGCATACCTCTTTTCGATTATCACTCACTTAAACGAATATATTTTTATATTTCCTTATAAAAACAAAACAAAATAATTCTTAAAAAAAATATTAGAATTATTTATGATATTAAAACAGAAGTTTATAAGTAAAGGTGCGTTAAGGAGAATAAGTGAACAGCAAGAAATAACACATTAATTACCTACAGCCTTATATTAAAAGAAAAAAAAAAAAATTTTATTGAAAAAAATTAATGCAGTGACAAGAAATTATACTAATTTTTTAGTTTTTTGTTGTCTTGCATACCTCAAGTCAATGTCATAAAAATCTGACATGAAATTTTTTTTAAAGTGAACAAAATAGGTTAAAAAAGAAGAAATGTGTGTGTGTGTACATGATAAAAATTTGTAAAATAAATGAGTGCCTAATTTGTTTTGTAAATGCTTGGTTACACTTAAATTTAGAAATTTTTTTTAATCTTTTGAATATATATTTTTTAGAGATATAATATAACAAAATACAGTAATATACTTTTAAATAAAAAAAGACATTTTAAATATTTAAATTTGAGACACTAAATAAGAATTCATGAATAATTATTTCTAACATGATTAAATATAAAACAAAATTTAAGAAAATTATTATGATTTTTCATATTTTACATTATTATAATTTTAGTTATTAATTGTATTCTATATTATCATTTTATACATAAAGTGTAACAGCAAAGAAATAATAACCAAATAAAAATGAGCAAGGCAGGTATTAATATTTAATATATTAAATTATATTTTATATTACCTTATTGTAGTGCAGTTTTTACATTGATAAATAATTAGATAGTGTATTCTCAACTTCTTATAAACCAAGTCTAGTACTCTGAATATTCTAACTCACACTGGCATGAAATTTTAAGAGGTTGATAAAGTATAAGAAAAAAATATTACCTTTTTTGTGACACAAAATTCCTTCTTCACTACAATTCCTAAAGCCCACCGCTGATTTGATTCAGCAGCTGTACAGAAATATAAAATTTTATTAGGGATTCATTATTGAAAATCATTCAGCTTACTATAATTTAGAACACTATATAGAAAGTGAGGAAAGAAAAATCACTTACGCAGTTTCAAATTCAAAGCTTGTAAACTATCAGAATGAAGAAAATGAACAAAAGAGCCTAAGTGGAAAACAGCAAAATTTTCGTGCCTTTCTTCGTAACACAGTAGAACTAGGTCTCCTTCATTACAACTAAGATGAAAATTAAATAAAGTTTACATTAAAATGAAAATACATATTTGTGATATTGGATAAGGTGTAAAATTAATTAAATGAATTGAAAGAAAGATTGTGAAGTTAAGATAAATAGATAAATAAATAAGCAAACATAAAATTGCAGTTAAATGTTATGAATGATTATACACTTTTATGTACAAATTTTACTGATGACTTTTGTTTTAATTTTATTTTTATCTCTTTTGCCATATTACATTACAATAATTGCTATTTATTATATTTAAATTACTTACGTAAAAATAGAAATTTTGTTTTTGCATTCAAAACAGGGTAATAGGATTGATGTCTGCAAAATAAAATAAATATATGTATTAAAAGCTGTCAAATTCCTTCCCAATAACGTCAAATAATATTACATACGATACATAAAAACCTTAGTGCAGTTGCTCAATAACAAGTTTTAAGACACATCTGTACATTTTGATTGTAATAAACACATTTATTTCTCAACATATTGAAAAAAAAATTTATCAACAATTTGAAATTATCTTTTATTTCATCATTTATTTATTTTTTGAGCAAGAAAGCTAATATGTATTTAAAACATCATATTTTAATCAGTAAATGTTGGAAAATATTTAATAATCAGACTCAAAACAGAACAGATTTTAAAAATCTATTTTACCAATGTTTTTTTTTTTTTTTTTTAGTTTTTTTTTATAATTTCTAAATATATTTTTAATTTTTGCTGTTTTCCCTTGGATTGTGGCAAAACTGCAATGTTTATTGATTTCCACCATGTGCAATTTTTATATTGTAATGCAAACAAAACAAAAAGTAAAGTTCAGCTCTTTTTGAAATGAATGGATATTCTGCATAAAAATTCAAAAATACCTGTTTATATTGTTCATTTACTCTAATACTTCAAATAATAATGAAAATACATATATTGAAATAGATAAAATATATGAGTTCAATACTCAACCTCTCCTTAACAATGTATTAAGTGCACCAGTTATCATTCAATTAAATAATTACACATAATGTCAAGAATAGAGGTTTCAAAGATAAGCAAACAATACTGGCAACATAAAAAATTTTTTTTGTTTTTTTCCAAACATGATAAAATGAAATCCCACATACAAAAAAAAAGCATTTTTTCAGTAAATAGTAGACATCTTAAAAATGGCACATCAAGCTTAAGATCTGCAAAATTGTTTAGGTTAATTCAGTCACAAGGGAGTCATCCCTGTACCTCCAGTACATAATTTAATAAATTAAAATACTTGATTAGAGTGTTTTCCAAATAAATCAATATAAATGAATTTAAAATATAAGAGTAGCATGCTCTTAAATATTTACTAAATGAGAGGAAGTGAGTTTAAATTCTTAATAGTTAATCTTTGTACAATGTTATGTTGTTTTAAGTGTTTACATAACAGAGGAAAGGGAAAAGAAAAGAGAAGCAGAGTTTGTTTACAAACAACAAGTCAGGAAAGTTCACTGCTGCCAAAGGCGATTCTTAGATGCCAAGTTAAAATTGCAGCGAGATTTTTATTGGTAGAGATGACAGTAACATTAGGTAAATAACATGGTAAGAAACTAATTTTTCTTAACCAGAGTTGAAATGAAAGTCAAAGGTGTAAAATGAAAGCATTCCCATTCAAGCTATTTTGTGGATTTCATTTTTCAAGAATTTGTGAAGAAAGGAAATTTTTTTTAAAGAATACAATTTTTATATGAAAATGTACATTTTTTATTGATAACCATATACAACTTTACAAAATGCCCTAAATCAGTACATCAGATGGTCAAACTGCCAGATATGAAATTGTATAAATAAAAAATATGAAAGAATAAACAATAAATGGATTAATGATTATTATTACAAAATTGCCCTTATGGAATGACTCATAATATAAATGTTTCCAATGTTTTTTTCTTTTTATAAGAAATTGCAACAAATCTATTGACAAAAAAAATCTTAACAATATTTATGTAGAATTACTTAAAAATAATTGACTTACAAAACACATAGTAGTTTCAAAGTGTATAAGGTATCTTATTCTTAGTTAAATAATTACTATTAATTAAATTTAAGATGATTAAATTATAACCATACCTTTTTCAAACTTTCACTTAAATTACTTTGGGCATCTTGACTCCTGAAATACAGTAATTGTAAGATAAATTTGACCAAATTACAAGAAACATCAAAAATAGAATTAATAAATCAATATCCACTTACATAACAGCTATTGGTTCAAAGAAGTGATTCAATTCTTTCATTAACTTAGAAACAAATTTACTCTCATTAGCACTTATTCCAATTTTAGAAGAGCTGTAAGATAAAAATAGAATTTTTTAGAACTTTAAAAAAATTGTTACAAACAAATATGTCTATTAGAGATAAAATAACCGTATTCAAAAATAAAATATAAAAAAAGCAATTAATGAAAAAAATCTCCAGTTACATTTCCCTATCAGAAAATCATTATGTATCCTATCAATACTGTAATAGAATACTCTTAATTAACGCCAGTCATAAAAATATATTTAATTCATTGCAAATTTTTTTCCCTATGAGTGAATAGAAAAAATATTCATAAAAGTACAAAAATGAATTTATTTGATAAGTTGAATCTCAAAAGAATAAAAAATAGGCAATTTTGGGAGAAAATAGAATAAAATAATGACTTTAAATACTAACCATGAAGGAAAAGCCTCACTGGGAGATGTAGATTTACTAACTGCTGCTGAATCTTCAGATACAGCATATTGATTTAAATTAACTGGAAGAAAAAAGTTTTTTTTATAAGCATAAAGAAAAGTGAGAGTAATTTCAAACTTCAATACATCTCTATTCTGAAGATACAAAGATGATATGCCCATGAGCTACTTGTTAATTAACTTTCAGACTGCTTAATAATGTGTTATTTTTAATATGGTGACAAGATTATATTTTAAAAAATTGCATATATGCATAAATCTTTTCAACAAATTTTTATAATTTTCAAACTGCTGATAAATTTATTTAGTTATTGTAATTTTGCAAGAAAGCATATTTAAATTAATACAATTTGAACTAATATGCAAAATAAATACAAAATTTAACTGATAATTTTTTCCAATGTTATATCTATAACAATTATAAATCAATATTATATAATCTTCCCAGCACCAACATTTATCTCTGAACAAATTTCTATTATGAAAGAAAAACTACTTGGTTAGCGAAAATTTAGTATGAAATTTTGCATCTGATGATTACAAAAACGGTGTGATTATTTAAATAATTGTTAAAGTAATGAAATGCAAAGCAATAAATTATGTGAACCAATGAAAATTTAATTTATAATTTACCTCTTTGCTATAATATAAGTTTTACAGTCATTTCAAAATTTTACTTATATTTTATTGTTTTTGGTAATCCTCTAGTAAGATCAAATGAATTAATAAAATCCTTAATCGGTTGAAATCTAGAATACTGTACCCCTGAAGAAGGCCCCAATACTGCAACCCGGAATATTTCGCCAATTTCTTTAGGGTTACAATACTCTACAGGAATTCAGGTTTTATAACAACCGTTATTTGAATTTGTGCGAAAAAATGTTCTTAATGTTATGTTGTTAGTTAATGTTATGTTAGTTATGTTATGTTATAATGTAATGTTATGTTAGTTAGTTAAAGTTTTATGGAAACCGTTATTTGAATTCGCGCGAAAAAATATAACTTTTTAATTTAGAAATTTAGTTTACAGAAAAAAAAGGCCGTTGGAACGTATTAAATTTTTCTGTGGTTTTCTAATGTTGTTCTTTTTGTTTTCTTCATTCATTTGATAAGAAAAGATAGGGCATCCTCCAACAAAAGATTTTTCAGAATAAAATGTAAGTTATTCTTTGTTTTTGTCCTTTTTAATTAATTTTGTTTCATTATTCGAATTCGGCATTGTAAACAACATAAAATAGTTTTTGACATAATAAAAAACTATTGGCGTATTAACGAATAATTTTGCGTAATTTTATCATATTAGCGATTATAATCTTTGTCTAAATAATACATTTATATGAGTAAGCAAAACATAATTCCACATAATAATTTGGCGATAAAGCGATTAAATTTGACGCAAAAGCAATTTAGGAATAAAATTTTGGCAAAATAATGATATATTTTAGCGTTAAAGCGGCAATATGTGCCTTAAAAAGAAAACATTAAAATTTTGCCATAATAGTGGTAAACTTTTGGCGATAAAGCGATATAAATTGGCGTAAAGGCAATTTAGAGATAATGTGTTTGACATAATACTGCTAAATTTTGTCGTAAAAGCGATAACATTTGGCGCAAAAGTATTCAAGTGATAAAAATTTGGCGATAAAGCATTAACTTTTGGCGTAAAAACAAAATTCGATTAGCGAAAAAGCATTTCAGTGATTAAAATTTTGGCAGTCTAGTGATAATATTTGGCATTAAAGCAATAAACTTTAGCTTAAAAGCAGTTTCAGGAATGAATTTGATGAAATAGCTGTTTGGCTACTAATGTTGGCGTAATAGCTCCGTTTGGCGATGGATTTTGGCGAAATAGCATTTTAAGATGACACCGAACTTCGGCAACCATTTTGTTTGCTTACTTGGCGATTTGGCATCCAGGTAAAGGATTTTGGTGTAATATCATTTTTACCGCGAAAACTCCTTGTCCATTCATTACTATGCTTAATTGGCAACCTGGCAATGTATTTGGCACAGAGGGTACAGGATTCTAGATTTTTACCCCTTAGTCTAAAAATAAACATCCTAGCTCTACACAATATTTTTAAAATATTAATAATTATTTTAAAACAACAATTCTTTATATTTAAAAAAGGAATTACTTTTTTTTTTTATTTGATAAAGCTACTTTTATATTTAGAAAAAACTTTCAAATTGATTATAATATTTTTGCTGATAATTCTACAATTGAAATATATAAAAACAAAAAACTATATTTTAATTAAAAATTTTTTTGTTTTTATTTAATTAAAATATAATAATTTATTTTTAAACAAACCAAAATCCATAATAAAAATTTAAGATAATCAAATATTATAAGATTTTTTAAAAAATTAATTAATTTTCAGAACTTCAGGTTTAGTATCTATTATTATTATTGTTAAAGTAGAAAATATGTGCTTTTTTAATATACATGCATGGTAGGAAAAAAAAATCAAAAGTAATGAAATATTCTATTAAATATTTTAGATCAGATAATATTTTTTTTTTCATTTATTTTACATCCAAATAAATTAATTTTTTTTTTCTTCTACAAAAAACATATTAATAAGAGACTGCATTTGTATTAATATTAATTATATGAAAAACTAATTAAGAAAAAGCTAAAATGAGAATGCTTCAGAATGTTTATTGTCAAAAAAAAGTTAATAAAAATTACAGCAATATATTTTGCATTTTTTAAGACAATTTTTGTGTACCATTATGTTCAAGATTTAAGTAGTTGTTTTCAAATAAAAAACTTATAATAAAAAGTTTTTTCTTGCTGTAAATTAAATTCAAAATTTATTTTACAGTAAACTTATATTATTATTTATGCAGCAAAATAAGATTTTACTTATCAATTAAAACATAATAGTAATATAATTTACTTTTTATATGATATAAAGACTTTTCTAAGATACAGATTCTTGAACGTAAATCCCCAACTACAGCATCTTTCTCTTTTGCTAACCTATTGATTGCTTCATTAAAAGATACCTACAAAAAATTTTTCAAAACAAAGAAGGTTAAAAACAATTAAATAATATATTTCACCAAAATTATAAGCAAAAACAACAATTATAAGTTTTGTATGTTCCATATAATAATATGACAGTGGACATGTTAACAGGAAAATTATAGTAAATATTAAATAATTATGTTTTTATTTTATATTAGAAATTTTAATTTTTTTTAAAGAAATATATATACATTTTTTAGTTAGTTCTTACAAATAGATTTATAAGAATTTTAAGGGAAAAAAATTAAAATAATAATTAAAATTTTCTAAAGAGAAATCATTACCAATACATTTTATATTTTTATTATCATATTAAAATTCACCTTGCGTGAGATTTCGATGCCTATTAAATAACAAAAATTTCCAAGTTTTTGTTTCAACATTCAAGACATTTTTTTCATTTCAGAATAAAATATTGTACAACTTTGACCTTTCTTTCTGAAAGATTTTTAAACTTCTATCCACCAAATGATTTAAAAAATAACACCATTGACACAATCCAAAATTACTTTTGATTTTAATTAAAAATTAATAGAATATTGTTACCAATTGAAGAGTTTTGTATCTAGAAGATGCAATATGAAATATAATGAGTTTATATGTAGCAATATAGAAAAACATACATGTTTAAAGAAAAAGTATACCTGATTTTCAGCAGTAATGCGTGATTTCCACTTTTCTAAAGCCTCTTCGTGTTCTGATTGCAGTGTTGCAATCATTTTATCTCTTTCCTGCTGTCTTTTAAAAATTTCTGCCTTTATTTCTTCCATTACTTTTGTTCGTTCTTCTACAAAATCGAATTGATGCTGAACTGCCTCGGTTTCACACTGTTCGATGATCCCTTTTTTTATATGTTCTAATGTTCCACGAAGCTGTTAAAATATGGATAAATTATTCTTCCATTTGTGTAAGCAAAATATTTACAAAACATTACATTTTTTTTTTGTGTGTGTATTTCATTTGAATATTTACAAAAAGGAATTTAACAAATTAGCAAATATCTTATTTTATAAATTTTTTTCAACACAATATTATACGGTTTAATGCCTAGGTTTTGAAAAAATGTAAAACTTTTATTCAATGCGATTAGATAAATAAATCTTATGTATTAAACATACATATGCAAAATATTTTTTTGGAGTAAGTACCTTTTATTGGTCAAGAAAAACATAAAAATTTTTTTATCTTACATTTCAATGTATTGAACGAAACTGGGAATTTTTAAATATATTCAGATTATTTTAAATTTTAAAATTTATTTAAATAAGAACATTAACACCTTTTTTTTTTACTTAGAAGCTTTATCAACTAATAAAAAGCAGAGTATAGAGAAAGAAAAATTGTAAAGTAACAAAACATGCATAAGAAATGACACAGAATTAAATTTTTTATTAAAATATAATTTATATAAAAAAGAATATTGCTTCACATTTTATAATTTTAATTTTTTTTTTAATTAATTGAGAACTAAGACTGGAGTTATTTATATTTTTAAAAAAGCTTTATTTATTTAACATCATCTTAAAACTTATTTTACCATTAAATAAACACTCCATATCAATTAATAAAAACAAATCTCACATAAATTCAAAGTAAAAAGATTTCTTCAATTGGTAAAGCTTTCACAGTTCATTTATTATTTCCCCAAAGAACATTATGAAAAATACAATCATAAGTATTGAATATAAATGCAAGCAATAATTTTATAAGAGTGAAGTGATCACATCAAAAAAGAATTTTTATTTTTTAAAAATTCTTTTTTGATGTTGATAGTAGAAAAAAAACAGAAACAATCTATTATCACATTTATATATGAATATTTTAGGATCAATTACATTGAAATCTAAATTTTAAAAGTACATTATGATTAAATACTTATAAAAAAGGAAAATTGACCAATGTGCAAGTACTAAATGAACTAAATATTTTTCAAATAAATTTTATAAAAATATTTATACTTTCATTTCATTATTATATTTTTAGTTATACTTTCATTATAACTTTAAAAAAACAATTTTAATAAATAAAAATTTATATTTATGTTCATTAAAAATCAAATTTAATATATATTTTTATTAATTTACCTCTGGTTGTAGTGCTTCTATATCAGAAGTAACAGATAAGTCTTCCAGTGCTGTCTTATAACGAAATCGCATGAATTCCATTTGCATTTCATGTTCCTTAGCTAGTTTTTCTTCTAATTCTTTTAATGCACTTATTTCACACTTCTCCCTTTCTATTGCAAAATTTTCAAGATTTTGCTGCATTTTTTCCAAATCTTTCATACACTGAATTTTTTCATTTATTGCAACTTTAAGTTTTGCTTCAAGTTCTGAATCATTTTTAATATCTTTGGACTCTTGTAGACTACAAGATAATAATAAAAAAAAGAGATAAATACATATTTTAAGATTTAGAAAACTTAACATTAGAGAAATATTAATAAAAAAAAATATTCTAACCGAATTATTTCTTGGTTCATATTGTTTTGCTTTTCTTGCATTTCAGAAAGCTTTGCATTATAATCTTCTTGAATTCGGGACTTTTCATGATCAAAATCTGCTATTTGTCTATGAGAATCAGCAAGTGCCTAAAAAAAAAAAGGCATTTTTCATATTCAAAAATGTAATAAAATTAAATACACTATGCTTTATTTACACAAAATCTCAAATGTACACATTGTTGCATTAATTGACATTACATTAATTACATTACGTTACATTAATTGATACATTGACATCTAATAACGAAAAAAGTACAGGCTGCATGAACTTTAAAAAAAAAATTTTTTTTAATTTTAAATATTCTGAAATTTTATATTCCAATAAGATACTCAATTTTTTTTTTAATAAAATGAAACTTTTTTTAACATGTTATGTTTTAAAAATTTAAACACTGAATTATGCACTACTATATTATTAAAACAAAAAGAAATTTAATAGAATTATTCATTTTTAGAAAATGCCAAATGCAGATAATTTTTTTACTTTTTATTGAAATGATTAAACTTAAAGATATACAAAAAATATATAAATATAGGAATTATATGTCTATGTTATATATGTCTGTATATCTATGTAATAGGATGAAAAAAATTATTATAAAAGTTATTGATTTATTTACATTAATATTGAAAATAAAATATTTTTGGAGTAAACAAAGGGTGTCTGCAATAATGTAGAGACATTTAAGAAACTTTGTTTAGGATTGCTTTTAAAAAATTGCTATTACGCATTTAATTATTTACAGAATTTATTTTAAAATATTTCATCAAAGTTTCTTATATTAATAGAAACTAAGTTTAAAATAAAATGTTATTAGTTATTTTGCAGAAATTTAAAAAAAATCATATACATATTTATGAAACTTTTTAAATGTCTATAATATGTAAATGTCAAAAAATATGATGTCACAGACGAAGACTTGATGCTTCAAGAACTGAAATTAGTGGGTAACTTCATGCAATTGAGATTTATAGAATAAACTTCATGCAATAATTAATGTGGTGTTTAATATCCCTGAATGGCAACATTATAACTTAGTTCATAAACATTCATTTATTTACATAAATAAAAATGATTCCCAACTTTCATTCCCCCCCTTCAAATATTAATCCTGCTTCATTATTAGGTTCTGGAACTAATGTAGAGTAATCTGCAAGTAAAAAGAAATTACTTTTCGTTGAATCTTTGAAACAGGAAAATACTTCTCTTAAAAAAGTGCTAGTTGAAAATCATGAAAACGCATGTACTCTAGAGTTATGATATGTAAAGCAACTTATTTACTGAGTTAAAGTGTGATATTTCAGTTTCTATTCCCTTACTATTGTTTCTCAGAAGGCATTTAGATATTATACTAAAATTTAATTGCAATGTGAGAACTATGACACTTTTGAACAACCTTTGAAAGAACCTCTCATACCAGATTCAAATATTGTTAACATGAACAAAAAATTCGTCGATGCTTTTATCAAGATAGATCATGTAATATTGGAGATCCAGATTTTCCATCATTATGAATATCTATACTATGGATAAAAAAAACTTTCTATTTGTGTCAGCACAAGATATCAGAAGAGAGGCAAAATCTTACAAGAGAGATTCTTGATGTTCTCAAAATATTGTTCATCAGAAAGATGCAAGAATTACATCAAACATTTTATAACCAAGATATAATTAACATCTCTATGAGTTATGATGCAAGATGGTAAAAAAGGGTCAATACTTCTTTGTATGGTGTAGGTACAGTAATTGATGTAATAACTAGACTGTCAAATTGATTTTGAAATCATATATAGTCCAGAATGTACAAATTTATTTTCAGTAGTGTCACAACTATGTGAATTTAATTTGAATTGCTTCAGCACGGTGATATCTGAAAATAAAATTGTCAGAGATACCAATTCATATGGCTGAATCTTGTGGTATAATACTAGAAGAAAATCTGACAGTAAACACAATAGCACTATTGCATGGAAAAATGACAAAAAATAATAAAAAATTTTGTAAATTAAGAAAAAAAATGAAAAATTAACAATCAAAAGGAACAAATTATGGTTCAGGGCAATTTTAAGACACTTTGTAACGTTTAGTGTAGTAATATGTGATGTAATGCAATACTCGATTTACATCTAGTATGCAAAATCATGTTTTATTTCTTTAAATTTCAATCCAAAATTGTATGTATAAAAATAATACAACAATAGTTAATTTTAAGTAATAAGGTTTTAACAGAGACATTAATGAATGAAGAAAACATTGTATAGTTCCCAACTACTATAGCTTACTGAATACACTATTAGTGAGAGAGGAAAACAGTTAAAGGTATTAGAATGCAATATCTCTGGGAATATTATGAAAAACTTTTTACAATAGAAAGCAGTGTAGAACACAGAGTCAAATAAAATAATTGAACAATTAAATAAACAATATTTCTATCTTAAACATGATTAAATTTCCCGCAAAATATTCTAAAGATTTGTTAACATATTTTGTATGAACAAGTGGTACAACTGAAACATGATTGAATTAGATGCAATTGAATCATCACTGAAATGGTTTTCCCAAACTTTTTTTAATATTGTATTTGTATAATATTAAATGGAAAATTTGTGGAAAAAAATTACCTGCTTTAATGCATTAATTTTGCTTTCTTTTTCTTCAAGTTTATCTTTCATTTGGTTTTTGAAAGAATCAAACTCAAGCTCGTGTTCTAGCATATTTCGTTTTAATGATTCCTCTTTGTCTTGAAGCTCACAATATAACTGAAATTAAAGTTATTTATCACAGTTTACTAAATTATTTAAAATTATCCAAAAAAAAAATCATTTTAAAACATAAAATTTAACTATAATTGTAAAATGATTGACAGATATAAAAGTAAATATTTAAAAATTAGAAATAAAAATAATAAAATAAATATTATACATGGTCTTTTTCATGTTTCACTTCTTCTAAACTGGATAAAACCTCTTGAAGGCGATCTTCATAGCGTATAATTTGATTTTCCGCATCATTCAGCTTTTGACTTTCAACTTCTAATCTATTTATATAAGCATTTTCAATTGAAGAAAATTCTTTCTTTGTTTCAATTACTGCTTCCTCCTTTTGAAAAAAAACAAAAAAAACACATGAGTTCATTTTATTATTTCAAGAATTATAATGAAAGAAAACTAAATAAATTTATACATTTTTTTCCCTTCTACAAAACTAGAGTTTCTTATTCAAATTTAAAAGACCTAAGCATACTTTATTAGGTATTTGATGCAGGTATTTAAAATCTATATTATAACATTTGTTAAATTCTTAAATTAAAATTATTTTTGAGTAGTTAAAATAGTTTTAACCTCAGAAATTTGCAAATTTAGAACCCCAAAATTAATTAAAAATTTTGAAACAAAGAGAAATACATTTCTAAAATAATATTTCATAAAAAAATTTGGATATAAATCTTAAAACTTTCTTCATTATCCTTTTTTATCACTGTAATTTTTTTCAAAGTATCCTAAATATTTTTATTTAGTTCTAAAAAGTTAATACATCTTATATTACTTTTCACTTTTGGTGGATATAACTTAAGATTCCTTTAGAAAAATTTCAATAATGAATAAATAAAAATTTTAACTTTATATAAACACATAGTAAAAAATTGAATTTGCATTCTACAGAACAAAATGAATTTCCGATTCAAATTAAATCCAAATTTTTTAATCAGATCTAATTATTTATTATTATTTTTTTTTTATTTTTATCAGATCTTTAGAACAACCAAAAATAAATATATTGTAGCTGATCTTAAATCCTCTATCATGAGCCTGATATTTCCTGGTTTCTCAAAACACGTTCCTAAAAATACTATGTTACAAATAATTTTTTTTAAATTTTCAAAATATAGTTTTAGCGAAGTTATATTGTATAAGAATTGATTTATACAGAAGTTACTGATTTAAAATGCATTTTTGCATCATGAACATGACATTTTTGTATTGAAGCCTATTCTTCTAAACCCACTATTTTCCTTCCTCAACATCAGATTTTTTGCGGAACAAAAAAAAAACACCCTTCAATCATTAGGAAATATGGAGGTTTTTTTTAATGGTGTTTGGAAACTATCTTCCCTCTATTGACTCAAATCTTCAATTCTCTAAGAGCTCAATTCTGCTATATGACAGTTTGGTCGAACATCTACATTAAATTTCTTTTAGATAGTCTTTGGCAGCCAAAGGAGCAGTTCACTGCTGTTATCTCACCAATTATGGGCTTCTTAATTTCATATTATAATATTCATTTCATTCATCATTATCAAAATGTTTCAAATAAATAAGAAGCAACAAAGCTGTATATAAATGTATTAGAATATTATAAATCTCTCTCATCTAACTTATCTAATAATATAGTACTTAGTGTTTATACTAACTTCCAGAAAATATCTAAAAATATTAAAAACTTTAACATATCAGAGTAGTAACATGTCAATAACTAATAGGGAACATTTCAGGGGAAGAATAAATTAACTAAGTTATAATGATCATTTCTTTTAAGTTCTAATTTTTACAAACCTTTTCTATAAGCATTTGTTGATGAAGTTTTCCTAAGTAGATGTTGATATTTTCTACAATTTGAGATGCTTGAGACATTCCTTCAAACAGATCATCTTTGACAGATGCTTTCAAGTTCGACAGATCATGCTGGAGGTTTTTTTGGAGCTCCCCAATGAATTTCTGCAATGTAGATATTTTGGCATGCACCTTCAGTATATTGGAGTGGCTATTTTCCAGAGAACTCTGAAATCAGCAATGTTTTTCAATTGCCATGCTATTGTAATTTAACGATTGGCTAAGGAATACTGACTGCTATTTTGATGGATTGAATGAAAAGTAATTTAGCTTACAAAATTAATTCTAGAATTTATTTTAAAACATACATTTAAACAACAATTAAAAATAACTCCTTATTTACGATCAGACAAATTTAATACTTCATTAAAAATGTTATTTAAAAACGTACCAGCTCTATGATTTAACATTAAATTACTGATATTAATCTACGTTACATTAAAATAATTATTTCCTGGTATTCAATAAACATTTCAATGCTTTCTTGTAAAAATTTATTTAAAGAAAATATGCTATACTTTCTCAAAATTAAGAAAAAAAAAAAACTACAATTATTATACAGACAGTCATTTACTTATGATTATATTTACTTATGAAGTCCAAAAAGAAATTAAAACTTTATTGCTTCGTAATTTTGTAAAAATTTCTTAAACAAATTAATGGAAAAAATCATTAACATGATAAGAAAATATCTAGATAAAAGCATAAAAAAATAAAATAAACAAATCATAAAAATGATGTAATATTCCCCTTCCTAATATCAAATCAAAACCCCATTAACTTTCAAAGCAAAGAAAAACATATGCATTTATAAGAAATCTTCTAAATATTCAAATAAAGTATTATTTAAACAATTCAACAAACACTTTCAATCAAAAATATAAATCAAGGCAATGATCATTATGCTCTAACCAAAAAATACAAATTTCAAGAACATTTTGATATTACAGTGAAATTAATATATGAAAATTGCTTTCCTTGCTTTATTTTTATGTGTGTGTTTTAATCACATATGTAATAACAAATCATTTGATAAATATTTTGTTAATGTACATATTTAAATCAGTTTAATAAAATGTAAAACAATTATTTTATAAAAATATTAAAAAAATAAAGTATTAAAATAAATTAAATGAAAAAAAAAGCATTGGAGTATTAAGTAAAGGACTATCTGTATATACTTGAATAATTAAGCTTTAATATGACATTTGATAATTAGCACAATAATTATAATGAATCTACCCTGATAACAAAAAATCTTAAATATGTCAAAACAAAGTAACACATAAAACACATATTGAAAAATCTGGTTTTTATCTTTGCAACTAACCATAAAATCTTTTGTATAAAACTTTAAAAAAAATTAATTTAAATAAGGATAAAATCATTCATTATATAATAAAGAATATCTTACTAAGAGGAAGCAGTTTAAAAGGAAAATATAAAAATAAAAAGTAACTTGATGCAACCCAAAACTAAGAAAGAAATAAAAACAAGATTGAAAAGAAAAGCAGAAGAATAAAACAAATTCAAAATACAGTCCAAAGCATAAAAAGAAAATTTGCAGAACAGCAACATTAATACGCATACTAGAAACTTAATCCTGAACAATGAGGCAGGAAAAGTACACAAATGTGCATGCTAGCCAAATTTCAAACAAGATGTAGACTAACCAGCATTCCATGTATTTGGCAATTGGATGCAAATTACAACAATAATGAAGTTGTTCTCTACAACTGAAACTAAATAACTTACCGAATTCCCAGCTAAAGCCTCATTCTTTTCTTCCAGTTGTCTTTGCAATTCAGCTAGGACAACATGATGAGATTTCACCAATCGATTCCCACGCATTAATGGAGAAGTAGCATTACTTTCAGTATATGAGGACGGCATAGAATCATCAATATAATATTCAGTTCCTTGAAAATCTGTAGAAGCTAACAAAGAATCAGAAGACTTTAAGCGATCTTGTACAGGAGAAATAGCATCTCCATCACTAGATGCTTTAGAAACTCTTAAACACTGGTCTATAGGATTGCTATAATCAACTGTATTAGAACTGGTAGGATGAGGAATGGATGCAAGTCTTGCTTCTTGCAATGAGTGAGTAGTTATTTCTAATGGAGATGTTGAATAGTTATCTAATGTCTCAAATTCCTCACCATCTGAATCAACAGACAGAGAATGCTTCTCTTCCATAATAGCAACACTGACAGAGACCTGAGATAATCTTGTGCGTTTAATTTTATTTTCAGAGCTACCGTTAGGCAAGAAAGAGTCTTCGAAAGGACTTGATGTAAGGCTAAATGCTTCATTAGGTAAGCTAGCATACTCACTAGGAAGACTATTAAAATCTGCTGATGGAGCAACAACTTTATAAGACAATCCAACCTTTTCATAAATCGGTTTGTCACACAAATCAGTACTGTCAAAAACATGACTTACTATTTTGAGTGATGAAGGAATGTTACTACTGAAAGCAGAATCGGATTCAGCATGAGAAACACTGGGCATTGGTTCTGGTGGAATCACTTCACAAAGATGAGATAATTCAGGAACACAAGTCTTCAGCCACTCCAAATCTTCACGAGTGATATCGGGCAAATTTTCATCAAAAAGATTAGGACATTCTACCTGAAATATTAAACATCAATATTTATTATAGTATGACAGATAAAAAAAAATCAAATTGTAAAGTTAAAAAATCTGTGGTTTCTTTTTTATTTTTTATGTTATATTACTACAATCATCTATTCACATATATTTCACATTTCATACATAGCATTAATATATGAAGGCAAAGAGAGTATGTTTAGTTTTAAAACTTTTTAATTACGTAATTTTAAAACATTTTAATTTTAATGATTTATTTTAGATAGAAGTTAATAAAGAAATATGATTATAAGTAAGCACAACTTAGTCATGTATTTCAAATAAATAGCCAAAAGATAGTTTTATAGTTTTCAGAAAATACAGAATAAATCAAATGAAAATATTTAATGTATTGTTCTCTGTTGCATTAAACATGAAAACTTAATATTTCTTGTAACTTTAAAATAACTATTATATTAATATATTTATAATAGTTTTAATGTAGAAAAAAAATATTTTTAAAGTATATTTAAAAGCTAAATTGCCATAGAACCTTTTGCAATACAAGAAATATATACTAAAAATAACTTACAGCAAATGGCGGAGGCATATCATGCATTCCTGGAAACAAGCCATCTACCATATTTCTTGTTTCTTTACACATTTGTTTTCTATGAGAACTTTCATTTTCATACAATTTTAAACATTGTGATGAGAGTTCTGTAGCCCACTACAAATTAAAAATTCATATATTGAGAGAATAATAATTATATATACTTTTATATAAACACACTTTCCATTTAAATTTATATAAATATATTACATAATAATAAATACATAAATATTTCTATAAATTATGCTTTATGGAACAAAATCAAAAAATTTTCTTCACAATTATTTTAATAATGAATTAATCTATTCCATCACAAAATGTTGTAAAAATGTAAATAATAGATTTTAGAAGAGCTAAACAGTATATAATGAAACTTTTATAACTTTAAAGAAATATTTATAAAATTTATAAATATTTATAAACTGATAGTTAATTTTTTTAAATGTATTGAAATCTAATTATGATACCATATTGCAAATTTCATTTGATATTAGATATAATTTACATCTCAAAATAATTTCACAAAATTAAAAAAATAATATATATTGCACAAATTCACAAAAGCAAATCTATGCAATTACAATCAAGTAACCTATATTATAAGCCCAAGGTGATTATTTGATTTATCTATTCCATCATTTTAACATTCAATAATATTTGTGAAAAATATAATTAAATAAAAATCAAATGAGAAAGTAATAAAAATTCTTATAGAAAATTATTTTTTAACAATTGCTTTTATATTAAGTAATTACATAGGATTTAGATTATCCACATTTTTTAAAAATTCACTTGTTTTATGTGGCCTCACATTACCAAAGACATTTTGTTTCTGATATTTGTATACAAATCACTGAATTGGATGTTCACTGTACTGATCACAACAAGCTCATCTCTACAATTTCTTGGCTGTCTACTTATTGCACCATTGCTTAAGTTTTGTACATCAGTGAAAAACATACTATTCATTATAGTGAAAGTAACATTTTATTATAATTCTCTTATAAGGAAAATGAACATTTCAAAATAATTAAAATAATGTTTAAAAAATCATATAATTACTAACCTTCATATATCTTGCAGAGAATTCTTTTCGCCGACAAACTTCTGCACACATTTTTAAATATCTTTGTGGTGCCATATGGACTTGTTGTAAACAGTCAATTTGATTAGTTACAGATTTCATATACTTCACAAAATTGTGTATTTTTGTTTGCATCTTACTAATACTACTTTCAATGCAAGAAATATATCTAAAAAGATAATATTTAAATAGTAAATAGGCAAATAAAGTAATTATAAATAAAGTTTAAAAGATATATAATATAATTGCTTTTTAATAAATAATATCACTCCAAAACAGCACAATATGCAATATGTATACAAAAGCTAAAATGTAATTATATTGGAACTTAAATCTTTAAACATTAATTTCTGACTTTGTAGTAAGATTTGATGACAGCTAATCAATTTTTGATGAATTAAACAAAAAGAAGAAAATTGATTAGATAATTAATATAAAATTATTATATTAAACTCATATCTACTACATCAATGGATATTTTATAAAACCTTTAACCTGAACATTTACCCTATATATAGTCATATTATATTATTAAATATATATATAAAGGTAATGAGCTATTTTTGCATGTGGAAAAATATATCAAGAAATATATTATAAAAAGCCCTCAATTTTTTTAATAGGGCAAGATTTTCCTATTAGCAGCCAATGCATATACAATCAAATCCGTATTGAATCACACAATTCATGCTTTCACAATATAATATTTAAAGGTAATATAAATAAATACATCAACCGTGCTGATGTCCTCAACAGTTTTAACAAAATAAAAATGACTGCAAAGTTTTTATTTTAGTTTAATGCATCAAATATAAATTTACTTATCAAATCTTTAAAATGATTTCATAGACAACATATTATTGTCAGATGCTCACCAGTCTACAGCACAGGCCATAAACCAAGCTTTCCAATGGTTCTATATATTAATGAACCTCATAATTTTAATATAATTCTTTTTTCAATCATAAGATTCACAACAACTTTGAAATTATCAAACACCTTGCTTGCTGGACTATTCACAAAAAGTCAAAAAACCCTTTGGATGGTTAAATCACTTTATATGATCTTGGATTTATAAAAAATTCTTAAAATATGAGTTCTTTCTCAGCTTAAATATAATATAGACAAAATTTAAAAACAATTATTACAAATTAATAAATAATTTTAAAAAGAAATATTTTTAACAAACCAAGCTTTTATTTTTTATTTCAAAATTTGAGGGAGAACAAATGGAATAAAAAGGTAAATATTCTTTATGTATGAAGAAAAAGAACACTCTGCTTTGCAAATTTTATCAATAAATTCCATTCATTGCTAGGAAAAAAATATTGTTCTAGATGATAGCGAAAACACATCATCTACCATTAATATATAAATTATACATTATTTCTTACAATGAACTTTATTTATAAACTAAGATAATCAATCTGATTAAAATATAAGTTTAAATTTTCATAAAATAAACTTTTTAATAATATATGAATCTTTTTTCTACAGTTGAAATATATTGATAAGTTTGTCGGTTAAATTTATATCTTTCACTTTAAATTTTTAATTTGTGCCTCTACAAAATAAAAGTTTAATTATTATTACTCTTAGAATCATTCCTTTTTGTCTATTATTCAGAATTTAACATACTAAAACTCAAAGATAAATAATAACTATACAAAATAATGGCTTTTATTTATTAAATATTTAAAAATTTAAAGATAAATATGCTTCAATACAGAAAGTTAAAAGAAAAGTTATTAAAATATTTACTCACTGTATACGCTTATTAATATTTAGAGATAATTCCTGTTTTGCTCTTGTGCACTTTTCTAAAATATGTATAAGGCGCTGGTGATGTTGTAACATAAAACCTAGATGAGTTTGATAAGTATTGCAAATATCAGGTAAAACATTAGGATCTCTGGCATACCCCATTCGGTCTGCATTGAAAAACTAAATAAAGAAATGAATATATTCAACATAACATATCTATAATTTATAGTCAAAGCTAAAGAAAATCAGTATATATGATGAGTACTTACCCTTTTCATTAGTTCAATTTGATCATTACAAAGCTTATCAAAATCTTCAATGAGTGTATTTAAATTTGCAAGTCTTTCTCCAATGCCTTTGACTTCTTTAATATCAGGACGATTAGCATCCTTAAGTACATTCATGAATTCTTCTTTAAGAGCAATAAGGCAAGTTTCATCCAGCTATATAAATAGAATTATTCATAAATTAGAAAACTATTAAACTAAACTGGTATTGAACTAAAGCATAATAACAAAATAATATACACTGCACATAACATAACATGGGTGCAACTCAAATATTTTTTTAAATAATTGGTATTATTATACATATATAGTTGACTTGATTAACAAACTTTCTACATATAAAATATTTCCTTGTTCAAGAAATATATTTTAATTTATATATATATAATTAAAAATATTCACATACAAAAATTTAATTACGGACTCAGGAATTAATTATAGATTATTTCAGAGAAAAGCAAAGAAAATTATATTCGCAGCGCAAATTTAAAAAAAAAAAAAAAATTTTTTTTTAATTATTAAAATAAGGTGAAGCAATAACAGAAAAAAAAAAAAAAAAAAAAAGTAATCCTAAAATATTTCCTTACAGTAAAACTGAATTAAAATAAAGAAAGTTACAAATAGTTAGCAACAAGTAAATGAGCATGATATAGTCAATGATGTAATGATAATATAAATAATTTTGAAATAAGCTATTAATACAATTTATTAATTTTCGAAGAACTCATTTTTTTTTTATTTGCACCACACGAGCTTTTAATTAGTAACTTTTTCATTAATTAAAATGCTTTAAAAAAGTATACAAATATTAACCTACAATAAAAATAATATCTACTTGCCGTATCAATTCCAGACTGACATTTTTCTGTTACAGATTCCAAATAATACTGAGGCTATAAAAAAAAAAAATCAAGAATCATTAATAAAATTTTTACATTTCTTAAAAAAAAATTTAATATATTGAAATAAGTTAATATATTTACCTCTGTACAAAACCAGGTTAGTAATGTATGTTTTTTTTCCATACTATCTTCAGTAGAAACACTATCACCAATTAATTTTGGTAAAACAGGAACTTTGGCGAGTAACGCAATATCATCCAAAGCCCTGAAAATTATTTGTACTTATTATATTAGTTACTTGCCTTCTAAGAAAATTTTGTATAATTTTTGAATTATTGCCATAAATGGATTCAAAAAGGTAGCAAGAGGTCCTTCATAGGATAATAGGAATAAATGATTATTAGAAAGTAATTGTCATTTTAGTGCATGATAAAAAAAAAAAAAATTGCAGGGGTTTTTCTTTTTTTCCTAAGGAAAAAAAATAAAGAGAATAGTGAAAAAAATGAGAATACTCACAGACATAAATTAAATACAATAAATGAGATGGTATATGGAGTAAAAGAGATCAAATGCTTCTTTTCAAAAACCATGAATTACATATTTTTAACTTATTGTGTGAACTTTTGGTATAGATCTTAACAATTTTATAAGGCATTATTAAACCTTACATCTTTCTGACATAATGTTACTCACATCAAGAGCATGTCTTTATTACTTGCATAATAAATGTGTGTCCTAGATAACAATTTGAGTACCTACATAATTAAAATAAAGAAGAATAAACATGTTGCTGGCAAAACCACAGAAAATGGGTATAAAAACCTTAAATCAACAGAACTTATTACCTTCGCTTATTTTTAATAGTTAAAATTGTATAGTATAAAATTAAGACACTTAATAATCAATTTTACTCTTTGAACAATATTCTTAAAGAATTATATGAAATGAAAAGAAATCAAATAATTGAATTAAATGCCATTCAAAAATTTTATAAATGTACTTAATTTTTAAGAGCAAACTAAAATATTATAGAAGGAATTTTCCTACTAACTATTAAAGAGTAGGTGCATTTTTATATTTAAGATTACACTATATTTTATTGTAAATAATTTAAATAAAATCTTTATTTAAATTATGGTAAAATTACTCACAATTTAAGAATTTCCTGAAAATTTGGTACATTTTCTAAGAATCTTTCAAAGTGGTCATTTAGGTAGTAAAAGCTTTTCTGTAAGGCACTAAAATAAAAATAAAGAGTTAGATAAAAGAATTTAAAGTTTATATATACATATATTATATAAATAAGTTATATATATAGTGAGTAATATATACCATATATTCCAGCTTATCAAGCGCATGCTTTCGAATTGCATTTTTTAATTTATACATATTCACCGGGTTTTTTTACAAAGAAAGCTGAAATGTACATGTTCAATGCTCTTATCTTTTGAACTTATTTATTTTGAAGGATTTTTCTAGGCTTTGGACAATGGTATATTTCTCAAATTACAACCATAAAACACAAGAAAAAAGGAGGAGACAAAATCGGCGTCATGGTGCAGGATTTTCCTGTGCATTTTTTCTACAACCTTCGATTCCTTCCTCGCTTTTGTATGACATATGAGGCAGACAATTTATCTTGGAAAAAATCAGAACACGCCCGAATCTCTTTATGTTCTCTATAGCATATTCAATAAAGTGCAAAGCAAATACAGTGCTGGTTTAAAAATCAAAATTACTCAATTTGCAAAAGAAAATGGAAATTGTGCTAAAGCAAAGATGTTTGATGTTAGTGAAAGCTCCACACATGGAAAAAAAATTAAATAACAATCATTAATATACCAAATAATAAATGTGCTTTGCATAAAGGAGTAACGAAATGGCATATCATAGAAGAAAGTGTTGCAAACTAGGTCCTAGAAAATCGCTAGAATGGTTAATTGTAACAAGAAAAAGTGTATGTTTATTTGCCTTAAAAATAAGTAGATTGGAATTGTGGATAAGAAATGTTTAGCAAAAGCACCCAGGTGCCTTAAAGAATCCAGAAAATCTTTTAGTTTGGGATATGCTTAGATCAAATCTAATGGATAATATGACTGGAGGGGTACAACACAGAAATGACAGTTATTCCACGAGAATTAAGGCCACTAGTTCAGACTTTAGATGTGTGTATCAATGAACCATTCACAGCAAATTTAAAACAATAGTTGAAAATGAGAATGTTAGACGGTGAAGAAACATTTACAATAGGGGGACTAGGAGTGTGGGAGTGGATAATAAAAGCAAACCTAAAATAATTTAAAGGACATTTTAAAAAATGTAGTATATTTAACAATCTAGATGGGACGGAAGATGATTATTTATGGATTAGAGTAACAGTGATGGTGATGATGAAACAGAATTCGATGATGTGCCTGAAGGTATAGCAGAACACAAATATGAAGAACTTTTCATGTTATCTAATAATGAAAGTTCATAAGTATGTCATATCTTTTAAATAAATAGCATTAAGATATATGTCGAAATCTTTTTTTTTTTTTTTTTTTTTTTTTTTAATGCTCAGCTGGCTTTTTTTTTTTTTTTTTAAGCTATCATTTTATAATATCTGAAGTATAACATGCACTTGTAAATTTCAATCTTATTTTTTGAGTTAAAAGTATGCATTATATACCAGAATATATGGTACATAACAATGCATATATAAATTGCTCATAATTAATATTGACTATCTGAAATTTAAAAAAATACATATATGTTTCTAATGATGTTTATGAAAAGTTATGAAAAAGTAAATGCTTTACTTATATTTTAAAGACAGAAGCAAACATTAAATAAGAAGCAAAATATCTTTTAAAAAATTTACTCTTTAATATCATCCAAATTGGCAATAACAGCTGCCCAAGCTTGTTGCTGCAAATGTTGATCTCGTACAAGTGAAATGCATTCCTCTTTTCCTTTCAAGGCATAATCAGAAAAACGCTGAAAAAATTTTTAAAAGGAAAAAAAAAAAAAAAAAAAAAAAATTGATTAAAAGCAAATTATATATATAGTGTTAGTATTTTTTTTACATGACAAATGCATTTCAAATTCTTTATAGATGTAACATTGCATAAATTAATAAGTATTAAAAACATTCATTAAGAAATTATATAACTGTATTACAATGATTAAAAATAAATAAAAAAAGTTGTAATAATAATTATAACATGTCAAAGGTTAACCATATTGTTGTTTATATACAGCTTAATAATATAACTTAATATATATAACTATGCTAAAATAATATAAATATATAAAAATTTTAATTATATAAATAATCTTTATACATTTAAAGCATATACAATAGACTTCACAACTTCTGAATAAAAATGAATTAAAAATATGATGCTACAAAGTAAAAAAATATATAATGCAATACTTAAATAATAAAAAGTTCTTTAATCTCCCACAAAATTGAAAAGAAAAATACTATACATAAATATGATATAAAGGTTTTTGAATTAAAATAAAATAAAAATTATTCTATTTAAATTCAAATGCACCATTAAAAATTTAATGGGGAAGAGTTTATTAGATACGATCTCAGTTAAAAGT
The DNA here is from genome assembly GCA_021605075.1 of Caerostris darwini. Lineage (NCBI taxonomy): Eukaryota > Metazoa > Arthropoda > Arachnida > Araneae > Araneidae > Caerostris > Caerostris darwini. The sequence goes on along the minus strand of BPLQ01002433.1, from coordinate 94,615 downwards.
TTGTTCAAAAGTCAATTTATGGCTTCTTGCAATTTGAAATCCTGAAAATTAAACTATATTGAAAAATTATGAACTATAGTAAAATAATCCTCAGAAATGTTTATACTAAATTCAATTTTGAAATTATAACAAACACTTAATTTTGCTGTTATTTAAAAGACCTAAAGAAAAGTAATAATTTTAAGTCACATCCAATAAACAAACATAAATAACTTTGTAATAATAAAAAAATTAAAAATATTCAAAAATAACATTTGTTATATTTCTTTTTAAATGTCTAAATAGATATATTTAAAATGTACCTGTGCAAGAGTAGCTTTAACTGCTATTGCTTGAATACTGGGCAACATGCTAGCACAACCCTCAACATCAGCTTGTATACTAAGATCTGCAGGAGAAGAAAAAAAAAGGTGCAAATATAATATCCTTAAACACATACATTAAAAATGCTTTCAAAATATAAAAGAGAATTGAGAAAAACAATTACAGAAGCTTTAAAGAAAATTTTATGAGCATTCATTTGTCTTCACAAGCAAACATAAAACTGCTAAACTACACATTTAAAGGAGTTTGATATTAGCTTTAAAATGATTCTTAAATGTATTTTAATATTCAACAATTTAAAAAAAAAATTGTTGGAAATTATTTTTTTATTAGTTGTTTACGAATAAATAAATGAGCACTTTCAATTTTTATACATTTATGAATTAATAATAAATAATCATAACTACAATTTTGAAAAAATTCTTAGTGCACATACCCATTGATGTTTTAATAGGAGCATTTAACTGTTGAATTTCATAATCATTGTCTGGGTCGAAAAGACCTTTTTGAAAAAGGAAAATTGGATTGGTATCAGTTCCTGCACCAGAATAATTTCCTACTATTACATCACTTTTTAGTTCTTCTCCTCCACTGCATAAAAGAACTTGGTCTGCAACTGGAATATTCCTTTTTTCAAAAATTGCATTTTTTAATTCTGAAACCCTGAAATTTAAAATAGGCCAGATTAGAGCAACTTTTAAAAAAATCATGCAGTTAAAAATAGAAGTTTTTGATAAATTTAAAATGTATGGTGTCAAAAAATACTTTCTGTATGATAAAAGATTACAAATGCAGGATAAATGAAGATATATCAAATTACTAATATATTTTAGAATATATAATAGTATCTAATAAAATTTAAACATATTTAAGAGAGTGCTTTAATTTAAAATCAAAAATTCATATACAAATAAATTTCTATAACTATAATTTTTTTTTGCTTTTTAAACAATATTTTATTTATAAATTACTCTTACTTATAAAAAAAAAAAAAACCATAAGATCATCACCAGAATTCATTAGAAAAAATTTTTTACATTTTTTGCTGAAGGAGAATATGTTTGCCGATTGAAAACAAATGTTTCTAATATATACTCTATTTAATAGTCATAAAAAAAATAATTGCTAGAAATTTTTAAATCATGATTTGTTTAATTTGCAGTTTTAATTTTTTTATATTCTTATTGATTTAATATTTAAATTTTTATTATTATGTTTCAATTTCAATTTATCTGAACCCTCCTTGTGGATCACCTACAATTTGAAAACTATTATCTGTTTTAAATATGTAGCAGTATCATTTAAATAATATCAATTATTGCATTAAAATTCTTTAGTAAGTTATTATTACGACACCCAGTTAATGTACGATATCAAACAACTGAAAGCTTTAACCAGAATCTCTTGTAAGTTACTTATCATGATAATAGATCTAACAGATCATTTTAAGATTGTTTAATAATACAGCCATAATAATATGAAAATACCAAAATTTTAGGAGATAAATGATATAAATAATAATTTAAAAAGATAATCAATAAATTGATAAGATAAATTTTATAAGATAATTAAAAACACTTGCATAGAAACAAAACAGAAGTTTTTTTATTACTGTTTCCTTTTTTTCAATATTTAAAAAACTAATATGTGCTTGAAATATAAGTAACATTTTTCTGAAAATTACTTTTTTACAGCCAACTCCACATTGAACTTTAAGGTTGTGCCAGTACTGACAACAAACACGTACAGAGACATATCTGCAAAAATAATAAAGGAAAAACATGCAATTCAAAATTAACAATTTACAAATTTTCCATTACATAAGCATATTATATATTTTAAATAATAACTATTGATTAGTAGACAGAAATTCAAAATGGATATCAGAACATGTTCTCTTTTTCTTAATTTTTATCTCAATATTATTTAATATCATTTAGTAAATGTTTAAGTCTCATAATGAAAATTTGAAAAACAAGTATTTGCTAAACATTATTTTAATCCTTAAAATTTTTTATTGCATTCTAATATAATTTAAGAAAGATCAAATACAATAAGAAGTCATATTATCATAATCACTTAACAGTTTTATAGATCAGCAATGACCTGTGATGTTACCATTAGTGCTACTGCCATTCATATAAAAAAAAAGTGAGAAATTGGTCGATAATTACATATTTTTGTGGAAAATAATAACTTTAATATAAGCTGATTGTAAATGCTTGAAATAACATAAAAATCACTAAAATGTTCTTTTGTGAAGTATTCAAATGTTGGCATTGTTAGAGTTTACAAGTGCAATTAAATCCAAAATCAAGTATTAATAGCTTAATGGAGAATATAATTGCAAAATTTACCCATGGCCATTATACATCAAAATATATTGAATGCCAAACAAATCATTTCTAGCTCTCAATCAACTATTAATACACTTATTTTGAATGGGCAATAAAATATGTAATAATTATACGTTTAGCAATCATCAATTCCAGAAATTATGATAAATAAAAACTAAACAAATTTAACTAACATGCAAGAATATACACAAGAATAATTAGAATTCTTTTAATAAAATTCCTAAAACACTATAATGTTAAAACTTTGTCTGGAGACACAAATAGGAATATATTTTGTTCTTTTTAGACTTTAATGCATTATATTATTATGGATACAATTCCTCCCTAATTTAGTGGAAATATATAGGTGTAATAGAGAATATACTCTAGATACTATGTTGCAGTAGCTTTCTGACTATAGACAGATTATAGTTACATGGCTATAATCTACTATAAGTTATCTTTCTGGCCTTTAATGTACTATATATGATACAGGTCATTTTGAGAAGTGTTCAGTTTTACTGTAAAATATTTATGATTAGATACTTGTTCATTCTAATTAAATCTGATTGCTTAGTAACTTTCTCTAGGGACCTGACAGCCGAGTGGCTAACGCTCTGGCACTCGGTACCACAGGTATCGGGTTCAATCACGGTGCCATAGATGTTTGTAGTGGTTTGAAATCTACTTTGAGCTGCAGGTCCTAGTCTCATATGACCATAGAGCGTCACAGAGCCCAATCAGACCTCTTCTCATCCACATCAGTCCCAAATTATAAAGGGGCAACTCAGCTCTAGGCACAGTGCTGTGGTGTGGTGTAGTAGTAGTAACTTTCTCTAGGAGTGCTATGAATCACATAGCAGTAAATAACATCTTTACTCTAGTTTTAGCTGTTAAACAGATAAGTTAACAGCTAAAACTACAGCTGTATTAAATATTTGGAGCATTTTTTCCCCTACTTTTCTTATTTTAATTAAAAATATCTGAAGTAATAGCATTGCATTATTCAATCTACATAAGAATAGTTACAAACTTGCATGCAATATTATTCTTTCAAGTAAGAAATATCCCTCCACAATATATATTTAAAACAGATACAATATGCATCTTTATTTTGCCAATATTGGATCCTGCAGATACATCAAAAGTATTAAAGATTCTAAAAGTCTTTTTAAAAAAAGCTGTATTTGAAGATAGAAAATGTAAGTTTTTTTTAGACTTACTAATTGTACATTATTGATAACCAATAACAGCATTCTCTTATATGAACCATAATTCACTTCATTGCCAAAAAAAAGTTGCCAAGTAATCACATTCAGTTATTATGAACAAATACCTTTTTGTGTTACAGCTTTCTGCCTAAAGGCAAAATATAGTTGCTTGACTCATTCTCTTTCTAGCATTTAATACACTTTATGTGATACCAGGAGTGCTTACACAAGATCTTATAAGATCTTCAGCTTTAGTATACAATAATAAATATAAAGGTGAAATAGAAAGTAATTATTCTCTGATATACTTTCCTAATATTATTTGAACTTACAAATTATAAATTATCGAAATAAATATTTTCATTAAGGCAACTTTTGTGTACATCAGATAACCTTAAAAACATTTTTATCAATGGCTTTTTAAATACATTTTTTTTAACATATCAAATTAATATGTAATTGCATAGAAATTAACATGTAATTTTTTTAACATAACAATTTGTAGTACTTTTAATAATTCTAATACTTTAATAAATTCCCAATATGGAAACTTAATTCACGATCATTCATCAAACAATATGCACATATTAAAAACGGACCAAAAAAATATTGCAAAATTAGTTCTAGAAATATAAAAAACTGAAATACAGCTTTAAATAATTAAGAAATATGTGCATACAGAACTACAAACAGCTTAGACTATTAAAAAAAAAAATCTCAAAAACATATTCCAAAATTTTTAAAGAAATATGTAATATGTAGCACTTAAGGATAAGGGAGGCAGTTATAATCCACTTATTTATTAAAATATGTGTATTATAATTTTCATGGCCTATATTAATATCAATTTCTTCATTTCATGGCAGAATTGCTTCTTAATTTAAATACTGGTTATTTTTCAGGCAGTAAAATTTTATTCTGTAAACTTAATGTTTAAAAAAAATTATTACCTATCATTAACTAAAAATTTTCAAAAATAAATTTATTGATCACTCTTAAATGCAAGGAAGTTAAAATGAAATATTTTATTTAAATAATAATTATAAATTTAATCTTCATTAAACTAAATCTTACTATAAGATAAGAATCAATTGGTTAAAATACCAACAATTTTTTCGCTATTTTATTCACCATCGAATTGATAATTAACTAATCATCACTAAATGAAAGAAGAAATAATACATGATCTCCAACATAATTCCATCTTCATTCCAACATGCATTAATTAGTTTAATAAATAGTCAATAATAAAAACCAAAGAATATAGCAGAGATATTCTTATAAAAAAATTTATAATTTATAAAATTCACTGTACAAAAAAAGCAAAAGTAATGTTTTCATTAAAACTACTAATATCCAAAAAATAATGAACTATTTATTCTAAAGAAGTGTCGAAATTGTTTTATTTATTTAAATATTCATCCCCAAATAACTATTTAAAAAACTGAAACCAAATATGAAAAAAGTTTTTATGAAATATACGACTAAACATAATTGCATGCTTAACTTAAAATAATGCACAAATTGTAGCATACCTTTTGATTCTTTGTAAATCGAAACTTATTGTTTAAAAATGGATCAATTTTCTTTTCATAAAAACTGTGAAAATAGGAAATTTTTAAATTTATCAAAGCATAAAACAAATTTATTCACTGTTCGAAGTATCATTGCTGTAATATATCAGAATGACGTCTTTGGATTTTGAAACCTAAACAAAGAAAGCATCAAAAAACAAAGTTAAAAGCATAATCAACATCATTCATTACATCACATGCATGAGTTTGTACATGCTTGTATTCCTATATTTTAGTATAAAATGTAAAGATAAATTCTATAATGCACAATTTTTTTTTAAACTCAAACGCTGTTTGTTGACGCCATTTTCTGTTTACTTTTTAGAACATCTCATGGTCACTGTTGTTATGGGTAAAGGATGCATCAAATCGTATATCGTTGTTTTACATTACGTAAGAGGCGCTATTTTTGAAAAGTATATTTCAATCGATTTAAAAACACTTAACTATTACCTCTCACAACAAATGATTTCGTTTCAGAGAAAAACAAATATTGCTTTTAAATAATTTTTTTTAAAGATCTTCTCTTTATTTTAATGATATTTTCCTGAAATTTTCTTTTTTTATCCCAAAGGACATAGGGAATTACTAATTTAACAAATGATTATAACTAAGGAACATGGGATTAATTAGAATTATATGTTTAATTTAAAAAAAAAAAAAATTCTTTACCATTGCACATATTTATAAGTTGTTTCTCAAAATCAACAATATTTCAAATATCATAAATGTATTTTAAAAGGAAATGATTTATCCATCAATTTATTTGGCATCATTATTAATTCTATAAATAGCATATTTTTCCTTCACAAAAATCAGAAAAGATTTATTGCTAAAGCCATAAATTTATGATTGACATCTTGGAAACCACATGAAAAGAAAGTACTTCATAAGCATGTAGGATTAGAAAGTCTCAACTTATAAAAAAAGAAAATTTATGTAAAGTAGTTGAAAAATCATGCGGAATTCATTTTTAATGTGGTGTTTTTTTTTTTTTTTTTTTTTAAATTTAGAAATGAGAAAATGCCCAGATTCTAGAATCCATAATTATACAGTCAAAATGTTTCTTTTTTTTTTTTTTTTTTTTCCTCATGTTTTATCTCTTTAATAATGGGTCTGGTGGCTGAGTGGCTAGCGCTCTGGGACTCGGTACTGTAGGTTTCGGGTTCGAGTTCCGGTAGTGCCATGAATGTTTGTAATAATTCGAAATCCACTTTAAACCGTAGGTCCTGGTCTAACATCATCGTAAAGCGTTGTGAGGGTAGTGTTACTCCACGTCCGTAGCTTATTTTCGTGCTACACGCGCCTCCTGAGTAGTGCTAAGTGAGTAACGTCGGTGCAGCGCTTGTCTTAAGGTATCAAAGACAACTGCCTAAGTATTTGCCAGCTGCATTAGAAAAAAATTTCTTTTAATAATGATTAATGATCGTTTTAATAAAAATATCAATATTAAAATATAATAATCGACAACCAGAATAAATTTAATAAATCTAAATCAGGAATTATTAGTATTCCTAATTTAGACCTGCAATATGACTGTAGAGCATTAGGCGTAAGGCTGACAACCCTACGAGTAAAAAGAAAACATTTTATATCTCGAAATTGTTTAGTGATAAAAAATGAGATATTTCGACGCAATGTTTCCAGAAATTTAAGGAATTATAAAGTATATTCTTTGAGCGCTAGAAAATATAACATGAATAGAAAAAAATTTCTATTTTTGAATATTATGTGTCAAAGAAAAGTCTAAGAACTTTTAAAAATTTTATACGGTGATGAAATATTATTTCACGATATATGGATTTTGATTCTTTCATGATATAACAATTTGTCCTCTATATTTATCTAAATTTTTAAATAAGTTAATTTACTCAGTAAGTTTGTTATGTAATAAATCTTTTTTTCATCATTGGGAACTCTAAACGTCTATACTGTTGTTATCCCAACATATGTACAGTAAATAAACTCAGTATTTCATAATCCCTGTTATAATATAAATATCGTAAAGTTATTTGTTGAATAAAATTTAATATGACACACAATATCTTAAGAGGAAGTTATTTAAATGCTCAATAATAGCTGAGGAACCGAGTTATATTTTAGAATAATTTATAATAAATGTTGATTTAAGACATGTGTTGTGACTGAAAAACGTAACTTCTTCTTTGGTTATAATACACGTTTATTAATGCAACACAAGAAAGAAATGATGATACAGATGAATAAATCCTTATACATGATAAACTTATATAATACGTACATCTTATTGATGAAAAACAATATCTTAACAGATTCTATATTCTGTGTTATTACTACGTATTAGAAATAGGAACCAAAACCAAAACCCTTTTTACTGTAGTTGCCAGGTTTCAAAAGTGAAATACGTGATACAGGAAATAAGAAACTTATTAGGAGTGGCAACAACATGGATCATATTTAGCAAAAGTGTATTAATTTTATGTTATGTGAGATATATACAAGTTAAACACAAAGTCTTGTCCTGGATTATAAAATGTTATTACAAAATATCCGTTGAATATAATAATGTAATTTTCGTATCATTGGATATTTCACTTTTAACAGTTATTTTGCGCAATAGATCAGAACAGTATTGATTAATAAACGATAATTTAAATTACATTTGTTTTTCTTATTAACCAACTTTTCGTGTCTGAATTAAAGTAAAGAAACATAATAACACCCATATCTGGGGATAGGAGAATCCAAATGTTTCTACACAGGCAGTGAAAGACAACTGTAAATTTAATATTCAGTGCTGCCTCATGCATAATTTAAACATCCCCTGCAGATAAAAACATCACCGCTAACGTTTACTTAAACGTATTGTAACTATTAATTGCACCTCAGTTATGAGAATTTCAACCATGAATTATTTATCAGCAAGACGAAGCAGCTCCTAACTGGGGTTCCTTAGTTTGTAGGTTCCTAGACGAGAAATTTTTGGGCTGGTGGATTGGAAAGGAGGACCAACGCAATGGCCTCCTGATATTTCTCTTCCTTCATTTTTTTTCTTTTGGGGCTATATCAAAGGCAGAGTCTTTTTTCCTCGCCCGTTGTTGACATTGGAAAACTGAAGGCTAGGATGAAAGATGTTGTGTGTATAGACAACATGTCAAAGAATCACTTGCTGAAATCATTTTAATATTCTTTGAGCTTCCACTTATGGAGGAAATCTACTGATAATTAGATTATAAATTATAGTTTTATTATAAATTTTATGTCTGTACTTACAATGATTCCAAACAAATATATATTGTATTATAATAGTTTTTTTTTTATACAATATCATTTTATAATTAGGGCTAGACTTTGTGCTCACTACTGGGTTTGGGCTTTGAAATCAAGGAAAACACATTTTACAACATCATATTTTTTCATGACTGTTTAAAATTGTACTTTTATAGTTTTAATTTCAAACATGAAAAGTACACGTTATCGAGAAAAGAATAGATATGGAATCCTTAGTAAATGAAGAATGTCACTTTCTCGGACATTGATTACATTTAGCATCATAGGAGAGTTTGCTTTTTAAGGCAATTTTGAGTTCCTGCATGATTCAAGAAGAAAAATTTCTTTGAACCACGCATCTCCTATGTCTTTCCAAGCTTGATGCAGGATTTAGGTCAAAGGAATATGCAAAGAAAGTCATGCGCCCAATATCTTCTTCTTATAGTGTCTCAGACATTTCAACTGCGCTGTGTAAAGTATGGCCAGAAAGTCTGAATCTGCGGTATTAAGGAAAAAATCCAAAAGGATTATGTAATCCTTTTGAATGTATTACATGATCCTTTTAGATCATGTAAGATCTACGTCAAAGATGTGACTAAAATTTTATCCATACGACCATTCCTCAACTATAATGACCAGCTTCATGAACATTTAAGTTATATTAACGAATTTTTCCCCTTTCTCTAGTTGGTGTCAAGATAACTTTTCATAGTGAATCTAAATTCATCATAGTAGATCACTCTAGACTAATTTTGCTGATCCCTTCACCAACAAATATGCTTATAACACCAATGTGATCTACTCAAAATCGACTCATGTGCGAAATACATATAAGCCAGCATGATCTACTCGCTGAGAAAAGGTTCCGACAGAACAACAATCTAAAGAGCAAATAAAGTTTGCAAGATCTCCGGCAATTTGATCAGGAGCAAGATTTCTATTTCTTTTTGGGAGAGGGGGAGGATAGAGCCTCTTTCCAAGTGGTTACATAACGGCATCATCACAAAAAGTTTTTCCGATCCTATTTTGCTGTGTAGGAAACTTGCAATTCTATTCCAATTTGTATTGAATATCGATGTCTGAATAGACTAATACTTCGTGATAGATATCATCTTTCCTTAATTGAAGAAATTTTAGATTAATTTCATGATGATTAAGTATTTACAATTTTGGATATAAAGAACGGGTTTTTTCATCTTTACATGCATCCTAATAGTTCTAAATATACCAGTTTTATGATTCCTTCGGGCCAATACAAATTTAAAAATACTTTGGGTCTCTTAAATTCTCCAGACATATCTCAACATTTTATTCAAATTGCTTTTTACGACTTGCTAAAATCAGATACTCTTCATTATCTATTTGGATAATAGACTCGTGTTCGTAAAACTTGCAACATCATGAAGGCCTTATCAGAATTCAATAAAATTTAATACACAAATAACTTGTATTAGTACAAATAAATGATTAAATTTTCAAAGCCAAAAAACAATATTAAAAGTGCAAAATCAGTATTTGGTGTAGCCACCATGCACTGCAATAAGTGCTGCTATACGACGTGGCATGGACTCAAACAGATTTCGAATGTCTATCTGGGAAGAACATTCATTATTGTTTAAATGCGTACCCAAAGTACAAGTATAGAAGCTATAGGACAAGGATCACGAGCGAGACGCGATCAACAAAATCCCACATATGTTCAATAGGCGACATGTCCGGCGAATAAGCAGGCCACGGAAGAAACTGCATGTGTTCTACTGAAAAGAAATCTTGAGCATTTTTGCAACATGTGGACGAGCATTATCCTGTTGAAAAAGATAGCACCAAGAGTGCTTTGAAGGAAAGGAACGTCTTCAGGCTCCAATACTTCACTGACGTACTTGTTGCTGTTAAGATTACCCACAATTTGTAGCAGCTGAGATCGTCCTTGATACGCATTCGCACACCAAACCATAACTCCAGGTGTTCGTCCCCTATGACGTTCGATATTACACTCCTGGAGGTATCGTTCAACGGCATAGCGTCTAACAGAAATGCTGCATCATGGCACCTCAAATTAAAGTGGGATTCGTCGGAAAAAACGACTCGCTTCAATCTGCACTCCAGTTTCTATGCTCCTGAGCCCATTTCTGCTGTATGCATCGATGGTTTTGAATTTTAGGGATTCTGCGTAAAGGAGTTCTTGCACGCACTCCACGTTGAAGCAGACAATGATGCACTTATAGCAGTGAACCAACGTGCTGCAAACTGTCTAGATGAAGCTATACGGTCCATCACAGCCATGAGGACCAGGTGTCTCACCGCGTATTGATGTCAACTTTCAGCATTCACTCGCGGATTTATGCGTTGTCCAGTTCTCGTCTGCCCACTGCATCCAAATTCGCATTATACTGCTGCTGCTGCTGCTACTCCGCACACGAGATATTATGGTACAATAGGAAGATCCTCCTTCACGAAGGTCGATGATTCTCCCCTGTTCAAACTCCATAAGTTGTTGAAGTATTGCCCCTTTTCGTCGAAGAGACATAGTTGCGTCTCACCTAACATTTACCACCAGCAAATAACCATATACTTTTCCAACGGCCAGCTACAACTCTCTATTTATGCGGTTTCAATAGTTCAGAAGGTGCTGATCAGCCCACGCATGCTTGGTGACTGACATTTTAATCATTTGAATAACACACAATAATTTGCATTTACTAAAAACTTCAGTTCAATCGCATCATTCCTTCATAGTGTTGCTTTTTTTTTTAAGTAGATAATAATTCCTGCGAAAAATGAAGACGAAACACCAGTTAATTTTAAATTAATTTTTGATAGCCTTTTACTATAGCCTTGAGATTAATTCCAATAAATGTACTTTTTTACGGCGAAAATTTCACTTTTTAGATCACATCTGAAGCTGCATCTTGAAGCTGCTTCCTTCCCCTTCAATCATGAGTACGTATGGGCTCGTGGGCTTGGCCAGCCAAGTGGGATAAGAAACAACAACAACAAACAACAACAGATCACATCAATGTAAACGGAATCATCAAAACATCTGAGGTAAAGACAAAGCTAGTACAAAATTCTCCTCAACCTAAAATAACAAAACAAGTACAACGTTTTTTGGGATTATCTGCCATTTTTTCCGATATTCCCAAATAGCAAAACCTAAATAACCTATTGCAAAACAATTTTTCTTTAACTTCAGAATAGATTGCTGCATTTCAGAATCTGAAAAATGCTTTGTCCCACAAACCTGTCTTACACATACACAAAAAGACGCACCGTTAAAACTTAATACTGATGTAAAAAAACAGCACTAAATTTTTTACTGCTTGCAAATTACATGATAGAAGCTTTTATCCTATCCACTTTATTAGCCGAAAAGCAATTATGAGCTTGAGGTGCTAGCCATCATTGAAAATATTTCGAATCTACCTCCCAGGAAAGAAATTCAAAATTACTGACTGCGAAGCTTTAAAAAAAAAAAAATTGCCAAGAAAGATGTTGCATCTAAAGTTGCTCGTTGAGTACTTCTAGAAGAATTAGAATACGAGGTTATCCACCGCCCTGGGAAACGAAACGACGAGTCTTTAAATCGAAACAGTGTTTATATGGGGCATTCTTTCCACGGAGAGTTAACCACAAAAATTGCAACTGCAGAGGCTGAAGATCTTTACACACAGACGATTAAAGCCTTATTAGAGTAAGGTAATAACAGGTATTCTAAAAAAAATTGTTTACAAGTAACAAGATGATAGAGAACTTTTGCTTGTATCTTAAGAGATGTAACTCGAAATTATCTGAAATGTACACAAGCGAGGTCACTTTGCAATCGCAAAAACTGAAGATACTTTTTCTATATACCCAAAATAAAGAAGCTGTTAGAGACTGTCATGGCAAACTATGTCGAATGTCTTCTATGCAACAGAAAACGAGGGAAGAAGGAATAATTTTACATCCAATCCCCAAAGAGAACACTTTTTCAACATATCACATAGGCTTTTTAGGACTTTTGCCAACTACATATAAGCAATACCAGCATATTTTTAATGCAATAGATGCATCCATAAAATGTACATGTTTTTATCCAATCAAATCTACTTCGGTACAAAGCGCCATTGGTAAACTCCGACAAAAACAAATAATATTTGGAAATTCATTTAGAATCATGTCAGACAAAGGATCAGCTTTTTATATCTGACTTTGCTGATTATTGTATTGAACCACAAAAAAGAACACCTCCAAATTACTACTGGAATTAGTCGTGATAACTGACAAATTGAGAATTCTCGTGATTCTATCCTAACTAACTTTCGAATGATGGCTCCAATAAATGATACAAATATTTACCATAAATGCAACGAATCATAAATAGTAACAAAAACAGACAGTACACAATATACTCCCTTTAACCTAATGTTTGAAATTAAAATGAAAACCAGAGACGAATCGCAAGTTAAACAACTTTTGGATGATGAATATTTGCAATCAATATTTCTATAGAAAAAGCGTTTACATAATCAAGCCAAAGAGAACATTTTAAACTACAACAGGCCAACATGAAACAGTACAACAAACACAGAAAGACACCTCCAGTTGACGCAAGAGACAAAATTGCAATCCAGAAAACCTAGTGATTTAAACTTATATCTAAATATTTTTGGCATTTATGAAATCATTGCCGTGTAGCCAAATGACCATTTTGAAGCCAGAAAGTTTGGTGATCATGGATAATCGAACTTGACTTCCACAACATCAGACCACACCAAGAAATAGCCAATAAATTTTGACTAAAGATGAAAGGATTAGTATCTGATGATGCATGGATGTTTGTAGTGGTTCGGAATCCACTTTAAGCCGTAGGTCCCTGTCTCATATGACTCTGTCTGTAGAGCGCCACAGAGCCCAGACTTCTCACCCACATCATTCTCAAACTGTAACAGGTGGGCTGAAAGGTTCGTAGGCTAACACATAGATGGCGCTACTAGTATTAAATCCATATGATTTTTAGTTAGCTCTAACCTTCAAAAGACACGTGTATAAATTTGACAGCTGTTGCACTATTAGAATGTGAGTTATAGCATTTTTAGTGAAGCAACTTTTGTTAGTTTGAAAAAATGGATAAAAACGAATTTCGTGTGTTAATAAAGCATTGCTTTCCGGCGAAAGAAAATACTATTGAAGCCAAGGCTTGGCTTGATAAACATTATTCGGACTTTGCACCAGGAAAATCAACCGTAGAGAAGTGGTTTGCTAAATTTAAACGAATCGAAATAAGCACCGAGGACGATGTAAGCAGTGGACGCCCCAAACAGGCTGTTATCGACGGAAACATCAAAAAAGTCCACAAAATAATTTCTGATAACCGTAAAGTGAAGTTAATTGAGATAGCTGAGACCCTAAAGATATCAAAGGAACGGGTTGGACATATCGTGAATGAATATTTTAATATGCGAAAGCTCTGTTCAAAGTGGGTGCCGCGCGAGTTCCCAATCGACCAAAAACAACAACGAATGGATGATTCTAAGCAGTGTTTGGAGCTGTTCAATCGTAATAAACCCGAATTTTTGCGTCGATAGGTGACAATGGATGAAACAGGGCTCCATCATTTCACACCGGTGTCCAATCGACAGTCAGCCGAGTGGACTGCACGTGATGAACACTAAAAATGCTATAACTCACATACTAATACTGCAACAGCTGTCTTTTGAAGGTTGGGGCTAACTAAAAATCATATAGATTTAATACTCGTAGCGCCATCTATTTGTCAGCCAACGAACTTTTCAGCCCACCTGTTATAGGGGCAACTCAGCTCTAGGCACAGTGTTGTGATGTAGTAGTATCTGATGATGCAATTAATTTTTTTTTCCTTTTACTCCAGACTGCATTGTTAAAACATTTTAATTTTTTACGAAAGGCGAATCTCTAATTACTTGGCTTAAGTAATTTTTTTTAGAAGATGCAGGAATCTTGAGACGATAGATTGGCGAATTCGAACTGCCCATGACAATTGATCATTTTTTCTCCTTCTTTATTACCTTTTTGTATTTTTCTAGATGATTTCCTCTGACAGAAAGACCGGTCGTGTCTCGATGGCGAAGTATGACATTTGACCACGAAAAGCTTTTCCCGCGACAAGAAAGGAGAAAAAGATTGAACGAGACGAATAAGATTCGTAAGAAAAAGTTACACATGAAAATTTATGGCTTTCAGAGAGATGCTATAAATATAAAGAGGAGAGACGAATGAAGAGTTGAAGTAAAAGAAGTTGATTCTAATTTTACTTGCGTTTAAAATTTAAAAACTTTTATGTTATAACCGTTCTTTTATTTTTCATTTTGAATAAACCTAATTATTAACGTTGTCGTACCAATAATATTAGCATTATTTTTCAATGGGAAAAAAATACTATGTATCAATCATTTGCCAATGAGATATTATCTCTTTCACTTTTCTACCAACTGAAACTCAACAAACATTTTAAAAATTAAAACCAATCACCTTCATTTTATCACACCAAAACAAAAGAAACTTTCATAATAAATGTCTCAAATGTAGTAGGCTATGCCATTTATTTTTTAGTACATTTTTCTTCATTATAATTTCAAGCCTGTCAATAACTGTGTAAAAGAAGTAATTTACAATTTATCTTCGACAAACTTAGCAATTCTATTATTAATAGTTTTCTTTCTAATACATGAACTACATTTTGTGATTAACAATTACACTTTTTAAGTATATTTATTTTTCAAAATGTTTATATCTGGTTAGTTAATATTCCATACAAATAAAAAAATTTTAAAATAAAGTTAAGTAAATGTTTTCTCACAAAATAACTTGACTCGCACAACAATTTTATGAAGACTCATCATTGGAAACTCATAACTAAATATCACTGGCCTATGAATCACCAAGAAATTATAGAAATGTCTTTTTTAACAACTGAAGCAATTCTTTGACAAAACTTCTTTTAGATAGGGAAATGACTTATGGAAATTATTTAAAAGTATATAGAATTACAATCTTTTCAATTAACTGTCTTCACGAAAGTTCTCAAAAACTGTATATATTATTATCAAAAAAAAAAAAAAAAAAAATCAGAATGATAAAAAAAAAAAAAAATTATAAAATGATTTATAAACTAAAATACAAAGTTATCTATCACCCTTCCCATACTATGCAGAAAAAACACAAGATCAGTTGATGAGACTGTTGGTTTGTAAATGATTCTGTATCTTGCATTAAACAAATTTTATTCATAAATTTTGAAAGTAAAAATAAATAGTACTGTAAATTTTCAATTTATAGCATGCAACCAAAATTATTTTATTTATGATAGTTCAATATGAACTAAATGTTTCCCTACCAAAAATTCAGAATTTCACTTTTGAAATATAACATTTTACAAACTAAACTCATCAATTCTCACTTTGAATATCAAAATAAAATAACAGCATCAAGCAAAACAACACAGGCTTTTAAATATTTTTACTCAGCACTAAATTATAGCTTGTTTTTTACTTTACAAGAAGAAATATATTCAAATTTATGCAGATTTAAAAATATATATATATACACCAATGAGATTTACAATTTCAAATGCAAAACATTGTTACCCATAAGTTATGGGAATAATAAATAATATTTGTTAATTTATACAATTACAAAAAGTACAATAACCAGAACTCACTGAATAAAGGTAAATATTTCAGCAACAATTAATAAATTTTAACATTTACTTATAAAGATAAATTTTAAAATATGAATTTTTATTCACCATACCAAAAATTTTTTAATTTTAAAGTGTTTGCTTAACAAAGATTGCATTTTTAAACATTATCAAAATTAATTCATCAATAACATTCAATTTTAATATATATATATATTTAAGTACACAGTCAAAATGTAACAAAAAATCATTAAGCCATTATTCAGTTTATACAAACTCTTATACTTAGACATCAATGAGAATTAATAATTTATTCATTAAAAAATGCTTACGATAATATAAATATAGTCTGACCACGGATAGCGTGGAATGGTAAACATTCGGTTTAACAGAAAAATCGATGATTTGTGTGCGAAGCTGCTTTGAAAGAAAAAAGTATAATAGTTAGTGTGGAATTTTTCATCTAGTATTTCTTTTAATATTATGTAATCAAAAATTTGAATTATGCAAAATTAAAATCTATCTTAAATGGCATTTCCTTCCTAATGAGGTGGCTCTTTTTTAATTAGATCGTCTTGGCTACTTGCCAATTTTCCAAGCAATTGGTAGCCAGACTATACCAAATAACAGAATTATTTGAATATTTAACAATATGAAATACTTTCAACAATGAAATTTTTAATAATATTTTCAACTTTTATAATCTGTGAAAAATTTAACTCAATTGATTATAATAGCACTTTTACAGCTAAGCATTGTCCAATTACTTCTACACATTCTAATCAAAACAAAACAAAAATTTACTAAAAAAATCATTACTTTCTAAAAAATAATTGCACAGTCTAGCTGACATTGATTTAATATTTTTAGTGCTCCAGTAAAACGCATGTTTTTTTTAAAAACAATTAAGTACAATCAGGCATAATAACAAAATTGTGCATTACAATAGTATATATTAAATTAATTTACAAACAAAAATATGCATACACATACAAATTCATAAACATTACTGAATTTGTAAGTGACGGTCATTTGAAGAGTGACATGTTATTTAAAATAAATTAAATCTCTTATATAAATTTAACAATATTTTATTTTATTATTTGTATTGAATATGCCTAAAAAAAAGTACATGCCTCCATGATAAAAGTAGTGTATATAAATCAACATTAAATAAATAATTAACTTTAAGCAAATTAAATCATTTGGAAACAACACTGAAAAACAAGGAATTTTTTTTTAGTTGCTCAATTGATAACATCCATGTCTTAATAATGTAACACACGAATTTTTATAAAAATTGTACAATTAATAAATTGAAGGAAAAAAAAATGTAACCCAAAAATCTACTTTGTTTAAAATCAAACTATGTTTTAATAGCTCAAAGAGGCCTATTATAGTAAAACTTGTGATAATACATGAATGATGAAAAATGATTTCAATTAAAAATCATAAAATAAATGAATAAATAAAATAAAATTAATGAATCATTAAAAATGATTAATTATTTTAATGACTATTGATTAATTTTTTTATAATTCTGAATTCAATATTTTAAAATTATTAAAATATATATATGTAGTATGTATTAAGATATACTTTTAACTAAAATATATTCATCTTTAAAAATTTTATTAAAAAGTAATTTTGTATACAAGATTCAAAAGTAATATATATTAATAAATCATGCATATTTTTTCCATCTATAAAATTTCTGTAATGTCTTCACAATTGTTTTTTAATATCCAAAATGTTTTGAAATGAATTTAGATTGATTAATAACAACCTAAAAAAGAAATACATTAATGGTCAAATTTAAGAATTTAATAATTCTAAATTACAGACAATATTAACTAAAATTTGAATAAGCAACTGTATAAAACATTTTACAGTTGTTTACTGATGATATGATACTGTTTCATAAATTAAAATAATTTATACAGCAAAATTATAAACACTTTTTTTAAGTAGACATTACAGAGAAAAAAATACTTTATGTAGAATATCATAACAAAATGTTAACAATTTTAAATATTAGACTTTGACATTAAAATAAACAATCATTAAAAACAAATGAAATAAAACACATGAAATCATATTGAAATACTTGAAGTAAAAATAAATAGCTACTTTTTGCTTAATTTCTTGCAATAATTACTATCAACTCTACAAGAATTTTATAAATAGATGTAAATTTTAAAAACATTTTATATAGCATTTCAATAATTTTAATATATAAATAAATTAAAACATAATTAACCAAAATATATACAATTAGAATTTAGAACATTTATTACAAAAAGAATAAATTTTTTTCAAATAAATACTAATTTTTAACGTTATTTGCAAGTTTTCAAAAACAGCAGTAAAAAATAATTTAAAATTTTTAACTATGCAATATTGAAAAAAATTACTATTGAATTTTTATACTATCAATTTCCACTGGAAACAATGTAATAAAATTTTAATTTAAAATAACTAAAAAAGAACAACACAAACAGATATATTTCAAAAAATATATATGCACTAAATAATAATATATATCAAGAAAATGTGAACTAATTAGATTATTTTTCTTGATTCACAAAAGACATACGAAAACAAAATTTATAAAACACTGGTTAATTATTTATTAAAAGCAAATTCTTCCATAAATATTTTTAAAAAATAAGATTTTGTTTTTGTAAGAACTTAATAAAAATATTTGTCAATGGTAAAAGGAACAAATAAAGTGCTAAAATATTATAAAAACAGCTACCATTTATTTATTTTATAATAATAATAGTCATTTAACTTAGTTGTAGGAAATATAAAAATTTTTAAAAATCAGAAATAATCTAAATTTAAAGAAATCAAAATTTTATGCAAATAATGAAACTTTCTTAATACATAAATGCAAATATTATACAGCTCATTGATTTGGATGCTTTAGTTCTAAAGTGATAACTCGCTTGATAAAATAACCACAACATTTAAATAAAATAAATTTCATTGATAGCTATATTAAACCACATACATTAAGAGTACACATAATTCTTTTTTTTTTTTTTTTTTTTTTTTTTTTAAATTAAAAATTAAAGTCTAAATCTACTTGCACATCAACAAATAATGCAAGGAAGAATAACCACAAATTTCACAGTCATATGAATGCCTAGTTGGATAAGTTTTACCCTTTATTTCTTTTACCTTTTACTTGACTTATATAAGGGAGAAAAAATTTGCTATATATATATTAGATGTCAATATTAAAAAATAAAAAAAGAGAAGGGAAAGGGTTCTGATAAACTAAAACAAATATTTTTTATAAGCTAATAGAATAAGAATTTTTCAATACTGATGAGTTTTCATTTTATAAAAAAAAAATTTCATGTAGAACCTTCACAATTACAATAAAAATATAAAAGATTTATTTAAAAAAAACTTCGGATTTGGAAAATAATTTAATCACAAAAAAATGTAATCCTTTATAATAAGAACAACTGAAATGGACAGTAAAATGTTTAGCATTAATTGAAAATATTTGAAACAATATCACTTCTGCATTATGTGTTGGTGAGAAAGTAGATTAGTACATTCAGTTATAGTTTCAAAAACTATTATGAATTTTTAACATCTTATCACCCATTGATGAGTATTTGACCATTAATTATTTTCTTAACAGATTCAAATGAAGTCATGGATACAATTTTATATTCATGCTCCCTGAAACAATAACACACAAATAGGATTATAACATCTTATCACCCATTGATGAGTATTTGACCATTAATTATTTTCTTAACAGATCCAAATGAAGTCACGGATACAATTTTATATTCATGCTCCCTGAAACAATAACACACAAATAGGATTATAATCCTTGGGTAGATGACAAAATCTTCAGCAATGACAGTATATTTAGAACATAGCTCATGCCTATAGCTTGTTGGATGAGATGAATTGACTAGGACAATGAAATGCACAAAGAAGCTGCATCCAAAGCTCATTGTACACATAAAAAATATACACAAGCAAAAGTATAATTTTGCCAGCTTTCCCCCTCCCTTTAACAGAGTATTAATAGCCTATAACAGATCTTGATTTTTTTTAAACAGTTTTATTTGCTCAATTACTTAAATTTACATTTTCTAAAAATAACAGTGAAATAATCGATCTAACCCTCCTTCTGATTGAGCAATTTGAAGGAAAACAATATTAGTTTTGCACTGACAGGAACACATTATACATAGATGCCTATATTATACAAATGAAGTAAATACAAAGTAATCACAGAATAGTAGAAGTTCTGCAGTAAAAAAATTCAAACTTAAAAGCATTCAATGAAATCCTATTAAAAATATTTCTTTCACAAGTGAAATATGATACTAATAGTGTGTCATGTATAAGTATTTACTATTTAAGGCTAATATGATAATTAGCAATCACATAAAGTATCATGCACCCAGAAAAATTTAATGAAAAGCACCAAACCACATTTTCTTTTTAGTCTGTTTTTTCACAAATTACAGCATTAATAATTTCCACACTTTCATTCACTACTTTTCCAAGACACCATTTGATACAAGTGCTCTTCATGAAATTTTCTTTGACAATAAATAGATGAGAGGGTAATATGTCACAAATACTTCATACCAGAAGTTCATGCTAATAAGCTTTTGATATGCTTCGGTGTCGATTCATCATTTAAATGTCTTGTTGTGTACCTAAAAGATGAATTTTATTATAATAATATGTAATATATATAATTTCTCATATAAACTAATAATAATATGTAAGTAATTATTGGTTATTTTATGATAAAAGTTTTGCGAAATCAACTATTTGCTCACTGCAATAGCTTGTGAATCTGGAAATAAATTGAAAAATTTATTTGTTTTCATGTTTTTCCATCAAATACATCTCAGTGATTGGCAATTACAGTAACCACTCATTAATCTGGTATGTTCGGGACAACAGCTGTATTGGATTATCGAGAATCTCCACAGTTCTTAAGAGAAGAAGCCCATGCATATGATATAAATATCTTAACAAATATGAACAGTATTGTGTCGCCATTTGGCGGTCAAGATCAGCAAATGCCCAAATCCATAAAAAATAAATAAATATATAAAAAAAAAACCCGAAAGCAAAGGTTCAAACAGTGCTAGATTATAGAATGTGTCAAACTATCGAATGAAAGGTTAAAGAGAGTTTGCTGCATAAATTTATATTTTTACTTACGTTACTTCAAAATAATCATAACATAGTTATAGAAACTAGAAGTTCTAATTAGCTAGATTCTTCACGTTTGGTAATACAATGAATTTCAAAATTATGTTTCAATATTATTTATTGCAAGTAGAAAGATTGCCTATGAATTTTTTCAGTCAAGATAAGAAACTACAAATGAAAGAATAAGAATGACATATAACTCCATAAAACCATGCCCTGATTATAAAAATTTAATACAAAACCCTGTTGAATGTATAAATGTAACTTTGGTATCATGGGATAATTCACTTTTAATAGCTTTTACATCACTTTGTGATTACTTAAATCGAAAATTATTTAAGTCTAATCTTAATTTACTTAGACTTATTGAAACTTAGTTATAATAATTCAACCATGAATTATTTATCAGCAAGAAGCAGCATCTCTTAACTGGGGTTCCTAAATATTTATTAGTAACACTTAATTTTTACATCTCATTTGCGTAAATGTAACAAGCATTATTATTAATATGAACATTGATTGATAAAGTAATAATGAACCATAAAGTAATTTTACATACCTTAACGCATTGAGTAAGCCCTCCACAACATTAGGTGGTTGATCTTTCAAGACTTTTATTGATCCCTTTACCTGAGTGCAGGAATAATAGAAAGTTAATTTTAGATTTAATTTATTTAGAAGTTAACAAAAGTTGATTTATTCCTTTAAGAAACAAGGAAAATTTTAAGAGTAAATTTCAATTGGCATGTGATAATTGTAATTATATGCAATTAATTAAATTACTAAAACCAGTAAAGGAAATAAAGAACAAACCAAAAATTGCTTTATAATACAATAAATAAACTGGCTATATTTATTTTTGTTAAAAAAAGATTCCCAATAGTAATAAAATAATAATAGTAAAAATAACAGTAAGAAAACCATAATTATATTAAAATATTTCATTTTGATACTTTTCACACAAACAAAACTTTTTTAATAAATTGTAATTGCAGTATGTTTATTATCTACAATTTAATTATTTCAATTTA
This sequence comes from Caerostris darwini, assembly GCA_021605075.1. Lineage (NCBI taxonomy): Eukaryota > Metazoa > Arthropoda > Arachnida > Araneae > Araneidae > Caerostris > Caerostris darwini. The sequence continues at coordinate 72,022 of BPLQ01002433.1, read as the reverse complement.
TAAACTAAGAAAGAATTCCAATTTAGAAAAATAAAACAGTATATTAAAACAGTATATTAAAACACCATTTTTATAAATAAATGCATTTCAATTTTATTTTTAAAAATATTTTTTAATGACAATTATACATTCTTACATAAGACAATATTCTGCTTTGTTTTCAGATGAAAAATTATATATTCTATTAAAACAGAAACATTTTAAATTTTGTATTTACAAATTAATATTTTTCTTTCACATGAAGAATAGTTATTAAAATTGAAATGAAGAAAATGCCCAAATTTTTAAAAAAGGAAAAATTTTTCTAAATTCAAGCTAAAAAACAAATATTATTTTAACTCATGGAGATTTTCCTTTTACTTAATTCTTTTCATTGCTCACTTATTGCCTTTTTTAATTTCCTGAACACTCTGCTCTGAGTAATTTTTATTTCTCTCTATAATTGTGTTTAAATTGTTGAAATTAATATTTTAAGAATAAAGTTACAAAACTGGAAGTCAGGAATTAAATTCTTTAGTGTACACTTTCATCTTCAGCATTCTGGATAGGAAGGGTCTGAGGGATAGTGCAATGTATTTGTTTTTTTTTAAGAGAATAATAACAAAGTGGATTCTAATTGAGGGAACAATACATTTTTATTACAAGATTGGTAATTTTACTTTTATAGTTATACATGAGAGACGGTTTATATGATCTTCTACTATATCATCACGAAGAATTGGCTTAACAAAATTTTAGTTTTATTGATATGAAATGAGATCCTCCCACAACTTGTGTCACTCTGCTTTTACACAAAATAGAAAATTACATCCATGCATGTTCTAGAAGTAGCCATATACAATATAAAATAATATATTAATTAATTTAAATAGCTCCAGTCTTTGGATAAACCTGGTTCAAATCCTGAATAGCTTGAACCCAAAGACTTTAAATATGCAGCAATATTTCTAATATTTAAAGCCTACCCAGCAATTAATTAAAACTTTTTAAAAAAGGAAAAAACATACATCAATGTGAGCAGATTTGGCAAAGGCTCCTACTGGATGCACATGGTCATATAAAATAATTAAACCAACCATCACTCTTAAGACAAAAAGGATCGTTTCCTCATTTCGAAAACGACTGCAGAAATCCCTAAGATAGCAATATATAAAAGAACATTAGTATATTAAAATATAAATAAAATAATATCTATTAAATTAACTATTTGTTCTTCTATACAGATATAGATTTTTTATTACTGAGTAAATGACTTTATATTCATTAAATAAACATTAATAACTTTTAACTGAAAATTAGCTTTAATTCAGTTTGTCAGATTTTATTATTTTAAAAATGTAAATTTTTATAACTAAAAATAAAATACAGTTAAGCACTATTTTAACACAATTTAAGAATACTAATAATTCAAATAATGTATTTTCTTTTTTCATAATCCAGATATAATTTATACTTTTTTTCATTTTGTAAACAAAATTATTCCCACACAATTTTCAAGAGAAAAAAAATATCACAATTCAAACTCCAGCAGAAAAAAATTTTCAAGAAATATAAAATCTTTTTTAACCTGTGTTCTATCATTCTCTGACACACTTTGGCCATTGTTCCTAAGGTTTCTGTTGTGTTTTCAATAGGCAAATCCTTATTCTCGGCCACAAAACGCATTGTTGCATCACTAAGTACCTTTAGCATTGGTGTAGCATGAGCATAGAATAGAGACATTTTATTAGCTAACTCATTGGGCACTTCAAGTTCCTCGTCAATAGGTTCCTACAGAAATAAAATAATACAAAGCAGAAATGAAATGTAATAATTTCTGAATATTTATATATATATAAATTATAATTTAGAAAAGTGGTCTCCAAACTACCACAAGCAGCATGAATCCAGCAAATGAAAGCATGTCATCAATGTTTTATATCTGGCTAAGCATGTTTAATTAATTTTTTTACAAAACAATAAATGTTTTTTTTTTAACTGTGAAGAAACAAATTTTGATGTATATAAAATGGGAGCTAAAATAAAAATAATAATTAATTACATTTATGTAGATTTTTTTAACAATTGTCTGTGAGTGTAGACCAATTATTGTGCTAATTAATAAGAGATTTACAATTCATCAGTTAAATTGAATCTGTTGATTTTTATTACGTTGCAGAACTCTTAATTTGCATATGTAAAAAAAAAAAAAAAAAAAGATAGACAAATTTATACAATTGGTCACATTGTACCATTAAAAAAATTTATAAAAAATAAATATATACAAACAAAATAAATATATCATATTGATAATTATTTATTATTTAAAATTTAATACTCATTTACTTCTTTTTTATACTACAGGGACCAATCTCCAGTTAAAGTAAAATTCCTTGACTTTTTCCAGTTTTTCAGGTGAAATTTAAAATGTTCCATGTCATTTGTATGAAAAAAGGACACCCTATAATCTATTTTAAAATCCTACGAATATGAAAATTATACTACATCAGTGATTAATAACATTAATGTTTAAAAGCTTGTGAAACATAACAAATTCAACAAATATTTTTAAAACTTGACCAACCTATGGAAAATCCTAAAACAATAATTTTCTTTGATATCATTAGAACCTTAAATCAACATACAGATTAGATACATCTGTTGCCTTTTATGAATTTTTTTTAGTGACTTGTCAAATCTTATTGCTGAATACTTGCAATTTTCATATTCTCCATGAAGCTGGTTAGAAAAATATGGAGCAACTCCATCAATGCTGAAATATACAATTTTTGTAAGTTGTACTATCATCTTTTTAACAATATCCCAATCTGGAAAATGTATTTTGCTTCAAAAAGTCATGCTTTTCAAAAGGGGTTCAGCATGTTTTTCATATATTAAATAAAAATTAAAATGATTAAAATGTGTGTTTACCGATTTAAAGTGTTTATGCATATTCTGAATCTGTGAAAGCATTATAAATATCCGATAAAGTATTTCAAGACATGTTCAGAACATAAAAAATATCGTACAAAGTATTTTAGCAGTCAACAAATGCCCAAATCCACACGAAAAAATTTGAAAGTGAGCGGCTGAATTTATGCCAGATTACAGAATGTCATATTAAATAGCACTTATTGTATATGTAAAAAAAAAAAAAATTTTTTTTCAAACAACCACACACTGATCAGTCAAAACATTAAGATAAGTATATTTTATGTATAAAAACTTTTGAAGGGACAATAAAATTTATAAACAACAAAATAATTACTTATTACATTGGATTTTTCAACTAAATAAATAAATAAATATATATATATTAACAACAAAACTTACTTGATTTGCTAACCGTAGCCTACTAACTGTTCTTCTATAATAACTAAAATCATTTTGAATTCCAGGATTAGTCATCTAGAAAAAGTAAAATCATAAATGCTATATAAAACTTACTTTTTATAAATATTCTACATATAACATACATAAATTAGGAAAATCAAACCATATCCAAATATAAATCAATAGGCTTTTAAACCAGTTACAGGAGATATATAAAAGAAATATGCTCTATGTGTTCACCATTAGAACTATTCTGTGTTGTCTCTGTGCAATAGTGATCATCATAGAAACAGGTATTGTAAAGGTGGTATGAATGTCAGCATATCCCTTTTGAATAAGGGAACATTTTGGGCCTATTTTATTTTTAATCACAATTTGTGGTTGAAAGTCATAGTAGATTAGTTATCTGTTTGGTTCTATCACTGATGCAATTATCCTAGAAATCATGTTTCTTACTTTCCAATTGTTTTTAAAAATTTTGTAATTTTTTTTCTATTTAAAATTAATTGAATTTCATTATTATTATTTTTTTCATCCTGTTCCTTAAACCATACTGTTTACAAAAATGCTCTTTCAATTTAAGGAAGGAGAGATATTAAAACCACAAACAAGTAAAATTGTGCATAATATTGCAGAATTTTAAAGAGAAGCTGCAGTTAAATCCTTTAAACTTCCTCTTCAGCTACTGGAAAGTCAAGATTTTAAGACCAGAAAAATTAGAAGGAAAGTGTCAGTAATGGATGAAACAATTTTGATAATACCTGGAAAGTCAAGTGAAAAATCATTATCAACATTGTGAAATTGAAAATTTTGACAAGTGTGTTTACAGAAAACAATTCAAGATTTTTACATCTACAAAAGGGATAGTACCATCTCTAAGAAAATTACTTTTTGTGTTGAATCAAAAGTCAAACTTTCAGTGGAAAAAGGAAGCACTTAACAGATTTTTGCATTTGATGAATTTTTCCTACAAAAAGGGCTCAAATAAACAAAATTTGCTCATCACTTTTTTTTTGAAGGGAAAAAAAAAAAAAAAAAAAAAAAAACCTTAAGGAATGTAGAAAACGTGGAATACTAAATTTACGAGACTTGGATCAACAGTAACTTAAAGCAAATTTGCAATATCCAGACAGATGTCCAGACTCAGGAATCCTCAGTATCCTGCAGAATACGCACTACAGAACACTGAGACTGGACAGGAGCACTGACACTGAGACAAGACAGGAGCACTGACACTGAGACTGAGACAGGAGCACTGACATTAAATACAACATAACAGCCATCTAAAGACAATATGGCAGGAAGACTTCACATGGTGTGTAGAAAATATTATATATAGGAAAACAAAGAATTTATTTATTTAAATAAGAATATAAAATATTATTAACTTGATTAAAAAATATATTTAATAGTTGCAAAAATTTATTAGAGAAATAAAGAATAGAAAAGAATATTTTTATTAAAAAAATATCTTACTTTTTTTTATCTATAAATAAAAAAAAAATTTAATACAAAAAAAGGGTACAAAATTATTGTAGAAGATAAAATAAGTCATAAATGACAAGAAAGAAACATCCTGGATACCTTTAAATCGTCAAATTTTAAAACAAAATCTAAAATTTCAGCAAATTGTTTGACTAGAGCTTGTTGAGTATGTAGGTGTTGAGCAGGAGGTAGAGGCCCTGAACATAATTCCCAAAGAATTCGAGGTACAACTTCATCTAAAATATAAATTAAGATAAATGCAAATTGTAATGCTACATATCATTTAAAGTAATGTAAAATATTTTATAAATGAACTTACCAATTTGTTGAGAAAATTCATAAAATCTTTTTAACTTTGAGACTAAAGGAAGTACAGCTTCCCATGCACGTGTTTGATATAAATCATTACGAGGATTAGTAATAGCCTGAAAGATTATAATAGTACATTGAGGTATAATCATCAGCATTAAAAAAAATCTGTGATTCAATAATATTTAGAAAATATCAAATTACAATTAAAAGATCAATATAATAATAATTACATGATATGATAAATATGATTAATACAAAGTTTTATAGCAAGAACAAAAGTTAATATTGTATATTTAGTAGCTAAAAATTTACAGCACCTCTCGTATTTCATTCACAGCTCCTTTGTATGTTTGAAGTTCTTGTAAAATATCTTTTGAATACTGTAAGACTTCGTCAACTATCTCATAAGACTCGCGTTCCATATCTGTAGGCTGAGCATCTGCAGAAAATTAGGCAAATATGAGAAAAAACATATTTATAAAAGACCAAGTATTTTATAACAATTTGTATATGTGGTAATTGCCCAATAGTTTACAAAACTATAAAGATTGTAATTTCAAAATTTAACTATTTAAGTAAGTTTTTTATGCATGTTACTTCTTAATTATAGCAATTTTTATAAAATAATTTTATGAGAATGTCATTAACACAAGATACATATAAAAATTCTTAATCAGTTATTCATATCACATATACAATTTCATGATGGATATGTGATTTCAATTTCATGATTGCAATAATAATAAGAAGAAAAAATACATTAAACCTTTCTTAATACTAAAAATTTTACAAACTGAAAATAAAAATTTATTTTAAATTTCTTTTTACAGACATATAATTTATTTCATAAAACAAAAAATGTTTTTAAAAAATAACAAAAACTTACTTTCAAAGTCAACAAAAACATCATATTTTGGGTTATCATCTCTAGACAAAAGCCTTAAAAGATTTCCCATGTTATAGATTTAAAACTGCAAAAAAGAAAATCGATGTATTTAAATTAAAATACACCAACTAAGAAACAATACAACAGAAAAAGAAGCAAATATTAAAAATAACCCTGATCAAATTTAAAATTAATTACTTTAAAAGCATTGTGTATTTTTCTTATATAACAATAGTTTGATAAGATACACATATTTTTAAATTTACAACAGGCAATTTGATTAACGAAACATAAATATTTTTAAATGTATTTAATACTGTTAAAAACTATATTAGAGAGAAACTACTTAGGAAAAGCACTTTCATAATATTGGCTAAACTACTTAAAATACGACGTCCTTGGCTAAATTTAATCTCGGGAAAAAATATACAATCTGAAAACTCGCCAAAAATGCAATAACATCAAAGCAATTAGACATTAATATTTATTTTAACGTTTATATTTATTTGTTTTAACATTCATATTTAATTTGTGGAGTGACAGCAACTTTGAGTAAGTAAAAAAAAATGAGATATATTCGCAAAAAAAAATTATAATTTAAAGAAAAATAATTTTACCAATTGAAAAAATATCGCCAAAAATATTTATTCAAGAACGAAAGTATAAGCGATACGAATTTTCAATAAAACAATAAATGATGTGCATTAAAACGATAACAATGAATAATAAACAAAACTTACTAATTTTAAACGAAACATATAAATAATCGACACGCATATATTAATAATAATAAAAAAAAAAAATAGCGATAAACAATAAACGATACGCATTTTTAGACAAGGAGAATTAAAAAGTAAAAACTAGTCAAGCCCTAAAAAATTATTTATAAATATCGTTTATAAAATAGTTTAGTCAAAAATTTGTACCTTTATACAATAAAAAAATCATTTAACATTTCGTAATGATATTAATTAATTGATAAAGAAATTATTTAATGGTTGACATATTTACATTTCTCAGCTTAAAATATAATATTTTAACGTGAAATACTGAAAAAAATTTGAAAGATTCGTTTCTTATTAATAAATATTTAAAATAATATTTATTAATATTTTTAATTATTTTTTTAATATTTCTTCTGATAAACAGCAAGAATATAAAATTAATTAAGCTACTTTAATGACAATTTAATCTTTGCGAGCTTATGTAATTAAACGAATACTTGAATAAACCATCACAAATTATATTAATTAAATATTTTATGCTATATTAATTCATTTCAATTAGTCATTTACTTTATTCAATGAAATTCCATTGTAAGCATTCAATAAATTATGTATTTTTTCTCTAAAAAAAATAATACATTAAACATTTATCTATATTCATTTGAAAATGTTTCTCATAAGGAATTTTTTTACAACTTAAAGACTTAATTAAACAAAAACTTTTTGTATACAATTCTATTAGTAGTGGAGTTTATATTAAGAACAGAAAAACGAATATATATATATATATATATTAATAAATAACGACATAATAACAAAACGTTTTTTTTAATATCAAAAGAAATTTTAATGGATGGAAAAAAAAAAAGCAGAATCAGTGCATTAGGATATTGTGGACACATTAGATTGATTATATGAGATACAGAATTAAACATGCTTATCCAACCGGATAGATAAACATGTTTTCGGAGCTATTAAAATGAACTGAAATTAAAATATTCATTAGAGAAATTAGTCATCAACTCATATTGACTTAATTTCATATGCTTTCAAGTTGTACATAAAAAATCACAGTTTATTTCATTAACTATGACTTATAATTAACTATAATTATATATATTAAATTAAAATTAATAACAATTTTACCACAATATTTCAGAATATGTTTGTTTTTCGTCTTTTATTTACAGATAAAAATATTAGTGTTTTGAATGCTATTATATAATGACACAAATACAAAATTTTTAATCTTACACTTCACTGTACAAATTTTTATTTAATTGAGCTGACTTAAGGTAAGGGAAATAGCGTCACCGTAACGATAAGTATCTAATGAAGAGGATGGGGCAAACCCGCATTAGTAAAATGAATAGAGAATTAGAATACTAGATTCGAAATTTGTCAATGATTATAATAGAACAAAGGTATTTTCAATGAGAAAATAAATTTATTTGATAATGACTCTAATTTTAATAAAAATTGCAATTGTAAAGAAGGTAAGAAGAACTTCAAATTTTCTAACTCGTTATAAAATTTACTATAATAAATGCATTGTGCAAATGTGACAATAGAATGGATACTACATACTTCCTATGCAAGAAAAACGGTGAAAAATACAAATAAAAGTTAGATTGACCCTATTATTCAATTGGAGTTTACAAAAGGAAAAAGAGCATATAAACCCATGCGCACGATTAACACTGTTAAATCCCCAATCATCGTGTTTAAAACGTTTTGGCGAGTGGCCAAAGATGCATTTATGATGATGACATGCGTGTTTCCTATTAATAAATTCGTGACTCGTGGATCAGTCAATCATTACAATGATAAGAGCCAGACCAAACTTTCTGTGCGTTATTTTCTTTCAAATGTAACTTCCCACAGCATCGCACGTTTGTGACAGCTGAAAGATCCGAAATAACTAATGGGATTTTTCACCTGGTGTTCCTCGTAGAAGTATAGAATTTCGTGAATTACACACCAAAAACCCCACGAATCACAACTTCTGACAAGAACCTAGATTGGTAGAAAATGGGGTATTTATTGTCTCGTGTTCCTTGAAAAGCAGAAACATTTCAACAGAAACATTTTTTTTTTTTCTCCCTTTTCGCTTGTTCAAAAATAAATATCAAAAACGAATGCTACTGTGTTCAAAATTAAAATCTTTTTTTTTTTTTTTTAGAAAAGAAGATTAAATAATGTATCAAAAATACATTTAGTCGTAAAGGGAGTATGAGATAGAAGCATGACAATTGTATAATACAAACATGCTTATTTAGAAACAGAAAAAGACAAAAAGTTTTCAAACATTATATTGTATGTGGATACACTTATAGTACTATTGAAATTTATATAGAATACCGATACAATATATAACCCAATAAAAATAATCTATGTTACCGAAATACGTGTAATATTCATAGATCTTGATTATAACATATATGTGTATATATATATGTATATATATATATATATATATATAAAAAAAGAATACAATTTATATTAAGGATACTAACAAATTATAATCACAAAATAACTTTTTACACTTAATTGATAGATTTTTTCATATTTATTTAGCCTTCTAAACAGATGTACTATGTATCTATAAATAACAAAAATAATTATTTTAAATAATAAACAGTGTGTTAATTACATATTGAATAAACTTGATAATATGGTTTTTATTATTGTTAATCAATAATTATGTAATAAATAACATTATCAGAAAGAGTATCAGAAAAGAAGATCTATTTATTAGTGTTTAGTTTCTGGAAAATATATAATACATATTTTCATAACGGTTAGATAACATTGATTCTGTAATTTCCGCGACATACATTCATTATCATATGAAGATGTAATTTCTAGTTGCTAGACTGAATATCAAATAGATAGATCATTGTCAATAATAAAACATTTTTGGAAGATATCCACCATACGTAATAGTTTATTTTTAAAAGGATGGAAGAAAATCAATTACGAATGTATGTGTTTCTCTTTAATTATATATATATATATAACCTGCGGTTTGAAAACATTTACTTTGCTCATTGTTATCTTTCAGCGAAAACCGCTTTACCCTCCCCTCCTTTCCTTATTTTTTTTTTGTTTTGTTTTGTTTTCTGTGAGTCAGAAATTCCACCAGATAGCTTTGTGGTAGATTCTTTTTTAGATATCTGTATTGATTCTGCCTGCTCATAGAACATGTTGTTAACTGGAAGATGTAGAAAGGTAATTTCGGGAAGACGAAGAGTTTCTCTTATTATCATAATTAAGAAGCCCTTTTTTTTAATTTTCTTTCAATCAAATCTTTATAATAAAGTCTCATTAAAAAATAATAATAAACCAACTATCCTAACGAATTAAATCAAATATTCTTTGTAAGAGTGATCAAAACATAATAAACAAGTTGAAGATCAAACATATCAAAAAACATTAAAACCACACAACAAAAATACTTTTACACATAAAAAAGTTTAGAAATAAATATTTCAGCTTAGAAGATCATTAAAGAACAAAAATATAAGACCAAATCATAATACAGCTAAGATTCAGCAATTGGACAGTTAAAAGAGGTCCAAGTCTAACTATTAAATATAACTTCTTTTTTTTTTAATTTTTAATCTTAAGTTTTAGTTTATTTCATGGCGCTTTTTAAATCTACCGTAATTATTAACTTGCAATACCACTAATAATTCATCATCATTGGTGCTACAGCCCTTGAAGAAGAACCCTGACCTTCTTCAAAAATTTTTGCCATTCCACACGTCTTCAAGTCCTCCTGGATTTCATGTCTCCATCTAATTCTTGGTTTTCCTCTGGGTCTAGATTAGCTGGAGTTTTCCTTAAAGAGTCTTCTAGTCTCCATTCTCACTAGAATTCAATGGCTGAGTTTTGAATTCTCCTTCTCTTTATCCCCGTAACAATATCTAATGGGGCCTGAATGGCCGAGTATCTAGCGCTCTGGCGCTCGGTGCCACAGGTTTTGGGTTCGAGTCCCGGCGGAGTCATGGATGTTTGTAGTGGTTCGGAATCCACTTTAGACCGTAGGTCCCGGTTTCCTATGACTGTAAGAGCGTCACGGAGCCAAAGTCAGACTTCTACCTACGGGTGCCCCATTACAACAGAAGTTGCTTCCTTCCCTTCAACCATGAGTACATATGGGCTCGTGGGCTTGGCCTAGATGTTTGAAAAGTCGGATAAGAAACAACAACAACACAATATCAAATTCCTTATAACAATCATGCTTCTTAATTTGTTCTAATTCTCCATTCGCCATTTTCATATACTGCTCCAAAACTCCATCATTGCCATACTCTCAACAACTCTTCATCACACTTTCGCATAGCTTCATGTCTCAGAGCCATACAAAACAATTAGTCTGATAATGATTCTGCATACAAGAATTTTTTAACTTTCTATTTAGGTAAGATGATCTTAACAGCTTTTAATTCATACAGGATATTAAATCATTAATTAATTAACTCTTTTCATTAGGTTAAAACGAATAATGAAATATCGTTGTTATATAAACTTTAGCCACAGCGCCCAAAATTGTAAAATCTATTGAAAATACATCAATAGCGATTGGACTTGTGTAATATTCCATGTTATTTCTTAATCATTCATACAGAAAATGTTCAACACAGCCAATCTATTAAGTAGAAGTTAATCAAGATATTACAACAGCAAGTTCAACAGTTACATGAATATTAGAAAACCACCGAAAATTGTAATAATCACATTTTTTTATTAGCTAAGTTATCATCAAAAACATTTATTTATTTTGTATTCTTGTTAATTAATTTGACAGTTTTTAAATTCTAAAAAAATAGATCTTTGCTCACGTTTAGAATTTTCAGTTTTTCAATCAATTTCATATCTCAGTTATTTTTACGAAGCTCAAATCAGAACAACGTCATGTTTACACATGATGAGGAGTACCTTTTTAAGTGGTTGGAAAGCGAAATGATTAATAACTTAATAATTCATATATTTTATCTATTGTTTAATAATACATACATCTGTTGCTTTGTATAACGATAATTAATGAAAAAAATGTATGAATAATAATTTTATTTTATAAGTAATGTAATTTAATGTTAATAAAAATTAGTTATTAAGTTAATTATTAATTAATTAATTTAACATTAAATGTTTTCTAAAGTGATGAAAAATAGAAAGATTGAATTTCGTTTATATAAAACATCTTAATTTTTTTTTATTCCTGTAAAATATTTTATTATTTTTCCAGATTTTTAAATGAATAAATTAACATTAATTTATTTAATTATCAGTTTTTAAAAAAAAAATAATGGCATTTTAAACAATAACTTTTTTTTAAGAATTGTAAAAATTAAAATGTATTAAACTTCTCTAATCTGTAAAAAACAGGGGAAGGGGGAGATCGAATTTTCGTATACATCCTGTAATTAAAAGTAATACAATTTCCTAACCTGATGAAGCTTAACATGACGGAAACAGTTCGTAATTTGTATTACACTAAAAGAGTAAAAAGAATTTAGCTTACAAGAGAAAATAAATATATACATCCTGTAATTAAAAGTAATACAATTTCCTAAGCTGATGAAGCTTAACATGACAGAAACAGTTCGTAATTTTGTATTACACTAAAAGAATAAAACAAATTTAACTTACAAGAGAAAATAAACCTCTGGTTGAGCAATTTATCTGCAGTAATTCTACATCAAAACAAATCATTTATTTGTATTCAAATTAAGTTTAAAAGCACTCAATTTTTTTTTTTTTTAGACATAAATTTTTTTCTGTCCAAAACTTTTTCCAAATACTTTACCACCATTATTAAAAAAAAAAAATGTTTATTTTCAGTTTACGCATTTTCAAAAAAATAAATAAATAAACAATTACGGGGTAACATCACAAAAAACTACTTTATGGTCTACTGAACACCCAGAGCTTTGATACAAAAGTTCACATACGAACACAATCAAAATAAATGTGCAAAACTATACTTTTTATTTATTTTTTTTTAACTCTGGTTGGATGTGCTATCTGTCTCTTTCTCAACATCCAAAATCGTTAAATCAAATGATTCACTTTTAAAAAGATAGATGTTTTAATATAAAATAAAAATGATTTTGATACACAGGAATCATTATCTAATATATAAAAAGTTAAGCGATAATTTTTTAAAGGTTTTTTTTTTATATATAATAGATATTTTAATAATTTTTTTAAAGATTTTTTTGTGATGTTACCTCGTGATTGTCATATATATATATATATATATATATATATATATATATATATATATATATATGTATATATATATAATGGGGGTAAAGTATTTGGAAAAGGTTTCGGACAGAAAAACTTTTATGTCTAAAAAAAATTCAATGCTTTAAAATGAAATTTGGTTACGAATAAATAATTTTTCTGACTTAGAATTACTGCAAATAAAAATTATAGTCTAATTTTTTCCTCTAAATAAGTATTTATTTCTCTTAAGTTAACGCGCAACAAATAATAATAAGAAGAAATAAAAAAAAATTAAAAGTTGTATCTAAATTTTTTCTTTTAAAAGAAAAAAAAATTAAACCTTTTACAATAAAATAAACTTTTCATAATCAATGTTAATATGAAATTGTTTTAAAAAAATTATCGACTTAAATTTAAAAAGATCGATATAATATAAAATATTGAACACCTATCAATTGAAACTTTTCTAGGTTGCTATTTTCACTGATAGTTTTCACCAATGAAACTCACCAAAGTAAACTGTTTTATATTTTTTTTAAGGTGGGCAACGCCACGACATCTGCTAATAAATAAAAAAGAAAACTTCTTTGGATTATGTAAAACAGTTTCATATTACATTGCCTTTATATATTTTTTTTTCTTTCAGAATAAAATAGATAAGATCATGATGTGCTGGAATGGTAGTGATTCTTCATTCTGTAATTTAAGTTCACACTTAAATGAGGCGCTGGAGATACCCTAGTAAAGTTCGAAAGATGGGCGTATGTATGAAGGAACACCGGAAGTTTATCAGAAAGAAAACACATTTTTGGCAGCATCTTCATAAAGCAGCCGTACAACTGAGCGCCAAATGTGGCGAGGTACAAGAGGGAAAAAAAAAAATGATTCTGAAGACAAGAACGTTACTGTAAAAAAAGAAGAGCGAAAGTATTTCTTGATCTCTATATTACAGTGAATTGCTAGACAGATAGCAACTTTCAACTTTATATAAATGCATCTAAAATTCCTCTAATGGATTTGTTTTGAACCTAAATCGAATAGTAAAAGGATTATAAAACTTAGTTTTCTTAGATTTTTTCACCTGTAACGAAAGTGCTTGGCATCCAATCTATTTCGAATATGTAAACTTGCTGATATTATTTTTTTTTTAAATATTATGCTATGTCAAAAGACCCAAGAATAAATCACTCTGCAAAATTTTTAATACATAAAACTGGAATTAAATTCATATATATATATATATATATATATATATATTAGTTTAAAGCTATGTAAGGCCGGTTCATCATAATGAAACAAATATATTAATACGTATGATCTTCAAGCTTTAATCAAACATATAATAAACTTTTCAAAAAGTTTTTTAAACGGATTAAATTATAGTTTAAAGGAATTTAATAATTTAAACTAATTTTGTTTAAAGAACATCATGGAGTTAATTTGAATCATGGTGTAAATTCATAAAATCATGGAGTAAATTCCCAATTTCATTACCATATTAAACAATTTCTTTCAAAACATGACTGTAATTTTCTTTTATTAAATCAAGATCTATTAATGATGTTTTGTGTTAAATAATCTGCGTCTCACTTTCATTACTCAATTTATAAAATATTGCAAATCTGATAAGGAATAATTTTTCACGCTGTAAGTCAATCCCAATTACCAATAATATTCTATATATACATATTCTAATATTCATATTATTTATCAATATTAAAATTGTGACCGTATTCCATAATAATCTTAAAATTGTAGTTAAGGTTATCTAGATGAACGCTATGACAGCAACCAATAAATTGATTTAGTAATAAAAATAAGTAAAATGTGTTTTTAAATAATTGATGCAGATCATGGATTCCTGTTCATCACTTTCTTTTTTCTGTTATCACTTTATCACTTTATAGTTTTTCATTCGGTTCATTTTAGATGAATTTAATAATTAAATTTTTGATTTTTAAAAACTCGCATGTAATTATAAAATATATTTTTGTTTTATTTTAAGTATTCTTAAAAATTAGATTACTTTTAGAAATAAATAAGGAATTTTAATATTTTTATAAATAATTGTTGGCAACTGTAAATAAGTTTGAAGTGAATAGCAGTGTAGGTTAAAATCCCATCCTTAAAAATAGTTTTTCCGATCCTGATATTTTGAAAATAAATTCGTTTATAAAACAAATATGTAACAAAATTTTTCTTTCGTTAAATATATATATATATATATATATATATAATGAATTGTTAAGATTTTTCCATTCATCAATTATTTGGTCACTTTTCATTCTAAATATTTAATTTGCTGTAAATAAACAGTAGTAATCTTGTTCCCCAAAATTCACGCAAGATTACTTGCGTGAATTTACAGACACCTTGTATAAAGCAGTTGTGCTATACATACAATTTTAGCTTTGGTAGATATATTCGAAAAAAATACTTTTAAAAATTTGCAGGATTATGACTGACTGCCGTGAATTTCATATTTTACAAAGATTTTTTTTTCCAATGCAGCTGGCAAACACTTAGACAATTGTCTTGGATGCCTTAAGGCAAGCGCTGCACAGACGTTACTCACTTTGCATTACCCAGGGGGCGCGTGTAACTTGAAGATAAGCCACAGACGCGGAGTAACAATGCCCACGCAACGCTCTACGATCCTATTAGACCGGGACCTACGGTTTTAAAGTGGACTCCGAACCACTACAAACATCCATTACACCGCCGGGACTCGGACCCGAAACCTGTGGTACCGAGCGCCAGAGCGCTAGCCACTCGACCATTCAGACCCTATTTTACAAAGACAGAAGTTAAATATTTGTCTTATTAAAACTCTTGACTGCTGATGCGCAAAGCTAAGCAGGTAATTAGAGTTACAATTGAAGGATTCACTGAACAAAGACATTAACTTCATTTACGCATTCTCTTGTTTCTGGTCTAGTAAATTGGTTTAAATACCGTTAGACCAATTTACTGTTAAAGCATCTAATTTACCATCGGTCAGGCTGAGTTTATTGTTGTCCCTCAGGCTAATATCTGATAAAAAAAATTTTAAAAAAATTCGACATAGAGACACAAAATAGAGAATGGGTATTAGAAAAGATTCGCCTTTTTCTTTGATTTTGCTTTTATTACAATTTGACAGAATACTTAGTTCGAGACATAATTTAAAAAAAGTGAAACAAATAAAAATATTTCGAACTTGAAAATAAATGCTCGCTATTTAAACAAATACCTTTCATTTTTTGGAATAAGTGGCCACCTATAGACGTAATGCCATTTCTGAATTCTGGTATATGAAATTTCCTCCACCTTAATATTTGTTAACAGTTATTATTTCTTTAGATCTTCTACCTTTTTCGTTTGTATACTTCTTAATTCTTATAAATTTTTTGTAAGTACATGAATTTTCAGAATACAGGATTTTTTTTTTAATTACTCTATTTATAAAAGTATAAAAACAAAACCTTTTCTGGTTCATATGGTATTCTTTTATATTTTTTATCTTTTTATTTAGATGATATTCTGAGGTTTATATTACTCATGCATGAATAGCGTTTCGTACTTGAATGAGTAACCACCTACAGACGTATGCCGTTTCTGAATTCTGGTATATGAATTCTCTCCTTCCTTAACAAATGTTAGGGAGAGTGAATGTGCACAACTGAATTTTCTGCAGCTATTATTTCTTTAGATCTTCTGCATTTTTTCATTTGTATACTTCCTAATTCTTATAGATTTCCTGTAAGTATATGAATTTTCAGGATACAGGGGATTTTTTTTTAATTACTCCATTTATAAACTCAAAAGTTTAAAAACAAATTACGGTTTTGTCTGGTTTATATGGTATTCTTTTCAAAACATGTCATCCAAAAAATTTCAATGATATCAAAATAGTTTTAATAAAAATCCGTTACGCTACATATGTAAAACAGAAAACGGACCAAATTGATTTGCTCCGCATTTTCTTAACAGTCGTATCCATCTCAAATCCACCTCATCACACATTCCCCCCATCAACAACAGTCAGCATCCAAAAGTATTTCTAAGTATATTCTTCTCCACAAATGATTCGTGGCAAAAAAAGAGAAGCGTTGGATATGAAAGGCATTCCCCGAATTAACAGGCTATTTTCCAAAAGGTACAACAAAAAAAAGGGCCACTTTCAAAACGGGAATCCGTTACGGGTGAAGTCCTACTTTGTCCTCTATGCAACGATCCGTCGGATAATTAGAGGTGCTTTCAATACCGTAACTTTAGGGTCGACGGGAGGAACAATTTCGAACGGGCTAATTACCAATTGGAAGATTATAGTTGCGCATTCATCGAGCGATAAGCTGCTTCTTTTGTTTAATCTAAGAGAGAAATAAGACAAGCCCAAGTTGTTGTAACAATGAGATCAAAGGTGTCCCTTGCAAGCGCGCTTCTGGTACAGTTTTTTCATAGAGAGGGCAGAATATTGCTATTTCACTCTGATACGAGCATGATAATTTTAGTTGCAAAAATTGTTTTTCTTGGTTATCTTTGTGCTATTTTAGACTACTGATTATCTTAAATTGGCAAATTGGAATAATGGACTCATATTTACTTAACTTTTGAAGAACTTCATAATATTAGTCTAGGTGCATTAATCGTTACCAATGTATTCCTCTGGTGAATAGATAATTTGTTGTGAACTATAAAAAGGACTTAAAGCAAAATTTCATACATATAAGCACATGAATTGAAAAAAAAATAATAAAATTATCAGATATTGGGAAATATAATCAGCAAAGAAGACACAATCAGAAAGACAGACAAACATTACTATCAAAAACATTACTGAAAATTGAATTTTATTGTGCATTTAATGAATGCAGAAATTTATTTTTTTATTAAGAATTTTTTTAAAAATAGCACAATTTTTTATTTATTTAATAATTCTGTAAAAATGCTGATGTCATAAACTTTTTTAAAGAAATTTTATATCAAAAAATTTTTTATCATTTGAATAATAAAATTTATTAAAAAATTTGCATTTAATCTTTAATATTAAGTTTAAAAATAATAAATAATAAAATGTATGTAGTTAAAAAAATACTTGACAAATCGTTTCAAATAATTATATAATTTTATTATTTTATAAGACCTAATCTTAAGTAAAGATTCCATGACATGTGTTTTAAAATTCTCAATAATTTTCATATTCATTTTAAATACTTTACCAATTTTAAATACTCTATATCTGTAATGTTTTTAAAATCAGAATGCAGAGAGAAAGCAAAATAATAATAATATTCAGAACATAAATTTAGTTGACCAAACAATCAATCACACTTTAAACAACAATGCTTAAAGGTAAAAAATCCCTATTAATTCCTTTAACAAGATATCTAAATATATATATATTACACATATGTTGGATCTTTTTTAATATCAAATTTGATATTCATTAATTCCAAATACCTATAAAATTTCTATAATGAATAAAAAAAATACATAAATAAGTAGAATTATTCTTTCGAAATATAATATATATTTTTTCAAAATTAGAATTGCAACATCTTATTAATAAAATCCTTTCAATAACACATAATTACTTTAATAAAGTTCTTATATGGCTTTACAAAAGTCTCATGTGAATGTATTGTTCTTGTTACCATATTTGTGTTTCAGTTTCCCCCCCCTTGCCTTCAATCTCTGTAGCATATTTTTTAGAGTTATTTTCCTTATTTTGTTATTTATCATTATACTAAAATTATATTTAATAACATTTTTATCTATAATTTCAGGATATCATAAAAATATCTAGCCTCAGTTCTTAATCCAAAATTTTTCTTTTAATAAGAATTGCTGTTATGACAGTAACACAAATAGAAGAGAAGTTTCTTTAAATATCCAATGAAATTAAAATGAATACACAAAACATTTCAGCATAATCATATTGAATTAGCTGTACAATTTATTTATATTCATACATATTACTTTTTATTATAAAAAATTAATTTATATATTTTTAACCAGTTAAAACAGAAATAAACATAAGGAACATTCATTACTATACATTGAGCATGATTATTTCATCTGTTGAATGAACATAATAGAATATGTTTATAGGTAATAATTTTTCCCTCCTACCGTGATTTCTTTAAAATATTAATCAGATTACAAATTTATTAAAGCACAGTCCGTTAAGACTTAAAAAAAGCAAAATCTTGAAAATAAATTTGGAAAAATGATGGAAGATATTATAACATTTAGATTTATTTCCTACACAGAAATATAAATAAATGCTTCCACAGTATATAAAATAGTACAAATATTGTTAGCCTAAATAATACTAAAAAGATATTGCAAACAAAAATGCAATTCATGATAAATTTAGGATAATAGCAATATACAAATATTTAAATTTATTTGACAATAGGAAATTTTAGTAAACTTTAGAAGAGTATCAACAGATAAATAAAAAAATATTTATATCCAAAATTTATATTAATAGACAAAAAAAAAAAAAAAAAAATTTTTGTGATGCGTTATTAGAGTAAAAAGTTCCTGAAATAAATATAACATTTGATATGGTAGATTTGAATTGTCTTCTTAAAACTAATAATCTACATTGAAATAAAAAAAAAAATTCTTTCTTTACACACTAGATGAAATAAATGTTCTGTCTTCTAATATTTTTTTATGGATTTTAATCTTAAAACTCTTTTATTCATTTTTGAATAATTTAAATTCACATCTATATCAATAACGTAATTCTAAATAATACAATTTAATTTTTATATTGCGTTTCTTTAACAAAAATTTTTTTTTTTTTTAAATTGAATAAAAACCAGTATTTTTAAAATCTTTTATGATTGTTATTAACACAAAACTATTTGTGTCTCGAAAATAAATTTTTTTACAGGATTGTAATTTCTAATACCGAAAATTAAGCAGCAGTAATACTTCATTACAATCACAAAGCAAATTTAATGATACAATTTTTAAATAATTCAACATTATATCTGAAATTTTGAGATATTAAGCATTCTTTATGGCAATCACAGAGAAAAATTTCAATAAGGCACAACTTAAGAAAAGTTATATTATTTGAAAATGCAGCAAAAATATATAAATAATTGAAATTGGCAGATTAGAGAAAAAATAATGAAAATTAAAAGTTATAACGTTGTTTATATTGATAATATAAGAAATAAATGTAAAACTAAATGTTTTATTGTTTTTCTACTTCTGATATTTCGATAATAAAAATATGCTTCAAGCAGTAATTTATATGTATATATTGAATTTATTATTCAAAAATTTTTTAATAATAAAATGCATGCAATTTAAAAAAAAATAAAATCAGATTACAATCTGCATTTTTCAGCAAAATCTGCAGAATTATACAATTTATTTTAGAGGTTTCTTTATCTGTTAAAACTATTAACACTACTATCATTATTTTAAAACAAACACAAGAGCAAAAAAATAATATACCTAAGCACAATACAATATTTTATGCATTTTGCATTTGAATAAATATTTAATTGCAACAAATGTATTTATAAATTTACTCAAGCACATACCTCTTCAACTCTTAAACGACAGATGATTAATAAATTATTGGTTTCAAATCAAAAGAAAAAATTTAAATCAAAAATAATTTGATTAGAACTTTACTGTTATTTTACATACCGGTGCAACTTAACGATATTCATTATTTTTTATTAATATATTTAGGACTGTTTTGGATAATATTTTTAAGTGTGAAAAATAGTATAATTTTAATTTGAAAATATGCAAAATTTCAAACAGTATTAAAATGGGAAAAAAAAGAAAAAAAAAAATGTGCTCTTTCCATATACTTACAAACATACCGCAACTTCTGAGATCCACTATCATAAGCAAATACCTAATTTTTTTGGAGATCATAATGAAATAACATTATATATTCAGTCATTCAAAACGTAAACAAGAACAAATAAGCTAAATTTAAAAACGCTCATCACACACCCTCACCCACCTCAAACACAAAACACATTTTGACAGTTTTCCTTTCCCAGCAAAGAGAAGTTGCAGTGCTTTCTGCTATCCTGTTTCTCTTGTGTGTAAATTTATATTTCAATTGATTGCTTGGCAACGGTACTCTGATAGAAGAATCAAAAGAAAAGGAAAAACACAGTTCTGTATCATTTTTTTTTTTTTTTAATTAAAATCTTTTAGTCTGAAAATAATTCAATATCGAAAAATATATTCTGTACTCGAATTTTAATGTTTTTGATTAAAAACTCATCGTTCATCTTATTCTAAGTGTTGATTCTTGTAACGAAAATTGCAATGAAAATTGAAAAATTTCAGGGAATAATTTTTATATTGCAACAAACTCGATTTCAATACAAAAAGGAATTCAAAAGATGATAAAATAACGATCATTAATTTCGATTAAGGGGGTGTCGAAAATAAAAAGTAATGATTTAATTTTTTTCCCAAACATTTATGCGGCATTCTAATGAATAAAGCTTTATCATTTCATTAAATTACCAATAAAAGTATTATAACTGCAAAGGGAATTTTAAAAAAATCTATCTCTGTAGAAATCCACTTATCTTGTTAAGAAATTATTAATCTTCAAAATTATCCAAAAAGGATAAATAAATCTATAATTTTTAACATTTTTAATTTCTGTCTTAATGTGTTTTCTTTTGATCTGAAAAAAAGAGTAAATTCTAACTAACAACGTCTTAACAAAAGAGTAGACAAACTATTTTCAATTTCTTAATTTATTTAAAAAGACAACCTTTAATATTCCAAAATTAACATAGAGCTGTTATAATACCAGTTATAGAATTTTAGTTTATTTGCAATTCTCTTCACTTAGAATCACACCAATCATTTGGTGCACTTTGGCGAAAAACACTTTTGACGCCAAATCCCAACGGCTCCTATTTTGCTATTCTACTTAGAAGATTTATGTTACGTCGAGGAAGAGTATATGTTATTTTTTGTGACCGTGATTCATCAAATATAAGAACATTAGTATTTTAAAATTAAATGAAGGGGCATCAAATTTATTGAAGAAAAGAGTCCAATAGGATTAGAAGAGAATATAAATATTTGTCACAGTAAAGACAAAGAAATGGAAGTTTAACCCATCAATTTCATCTTGGTGGGATGGTTGGTGGGAGCGACTTATTAGGTATCATTAAAGAGTTACACTTAAGAGTTCTCGGTCAAGCATTCCTAAACTATGAAGAAATGATAACCATTCTGGTTGATTGTGAACATGTGAGGAATTCAAGGCGACTGGCATTTTATGTCAGAAAATGTTGCAAATAAAACGTTAACTCTATCTGTATTTCACATTAAAGAATGCGATTTACGCAACATCCAGACGTTACAGCAGAAATTTGTTATTAAAGCAACAAGTGAAGCTTGGCAGTCTTTGTACTTTAAAAAGAGAAAATTTGGGTAGAGACATTAATTAACAATATTAAGAACAGTTCTAGACCATTTCTATCACCAAATAAAGTAATGTCCTACATTGGGAGGGATCTCAGAATTGAATTACGGATACGAGGGATAGAATCATAGAACTTTTTAGAAATGTTAAAAATTAACTGTTAGATAAATGAAATGTCAAGGGATTTCATAATATCCTCTTTTCTGAAGTACCGAGGAGAATTGATAATCATTCGAAGAACTTTATTTCTAAGTCTCTGACTGATTTCTACATTAGAATTGTCTGCTTATTGTGGGTCGCTTGAAATACTATAAATGAATTTTTTTTATTTGAGACATAGTTTCAAATTTCTAGATCTGAGAGGGTAAACGATAGGATAAAGATATTAAAGTTTCTCGTTAAATTATCAACATGAATGCGACAGGTGAGAGATTTATCTGGAGTAATTATTGAATATTTAATTTGGGAGACCAATTAACATTTTGATTATAAATAGTAATGTTAGGATAAGTGAAATTAAGTTTGTGGCTAGTTTAGGAATAAGTTAGGAATATTTTCCTTTTTCTCATTATTTAAACAGATTTTTCAATTAATCCGTCAATTTTTTTTTTCAATGCAGCTGGTAAATAGACCGTGATCTTTTATGCCCGAGGGCTGCACCGACGACACTCACTTTGCACTACCCAGGGAGCGCGTGTAACTTGAAGATAAGCCACGGACGCGGAGTAACAATGGCCCTGTAACGCTCTACGATCCTATTAGGACCGGGACCTACGGTTTAAAGTATTCCCCGAACCACTACAAACACCCATGGCAACGCCGGGATTTGAACCCGATAACTGTGGTACCGAGCGCCAGAGCGCTAGCCACTCGGCCATCAGGCCGCACAGTCAACTTCAAGGTAATAATGCATTTTTGAAGTAAGTGGGCAATATAGTAAGAATTTTTATTTTGACAACGGATTACATGATAATTTTAACATTACGAGATGGAATGTCATTGATATATTATAGAGAAAAAGTCCTGGGAGATATTCCTGAGTGACTTCAACTTTAATATTTCTTATCTTAGAATTAACTTTATTGATCGAGAGGACGGCCTTCTTATTAGTGAGATAAAAGCAAATGATTTTCATAAGAAACAGAAGAAAATTAAAAGTAATTACTTTATGGACGAATCCGTTGATCCCTACTCTGTCAAATGATTTGGCAATATTGAGCAAGATCGCTGGAGTGTCAAATTTATTCATGAAAGCTTCAAACTTAGTTTCATGAAATTTAGAAGTAAATGAGTAGTCGAAAGATATTCTGTGAGACCAAATTGTTGAGGGATCATAATTTTATTTCTTTTTACACAAATCTTAAGGTATTTAAGGTTAGAATTTTCTGCGATTTTGCTTAAGGAAGAAAGTAAGGAAATAGGTCGATAGCTAACAGATTTAATATAATCTTTACGCGGCTTACATATTGTTCATAAATATTTTTGGAATGGTAACAGCTTATTTATGTAACACGAAAGGTTGACAATGTAATTTGTATTGAAAATAAAAGGGAGATTCGTAGAACTCCCTTTTTCCCCCCTTCATGGTTAGACTTAATAAAAGTTATTTTTAGCGATTTCAAATGTATCTTTCAAGAATGTCAAAGGTATTGGTATTGCAGTAGTTATATATTTTGATTAGATAACAACAAGCTAATCTGTAAATTTTTATTTAAAATGAAATTATTTTTTATTTTTTGATATTTTACAAAATGATTAAATTACGGCAAATAAAATATATATTACGGAGAAAAATTCAGAAATTGTTAAATATTTTTAGAAAAGTTAATGTAACCAATTTTTATGGAAAGTGGAAAAATTATGCATGGTGGTGAATAATTTACAAATGACAAACTTTTTTTAAAATTTTAAAATTTAAGGTCAACACAATGAAGTACAATAATTATTGTGGAGCATATTAGCTGTATATGTTCAATATATTTCTGGAAAAGTGTTAAATTATAAAAATAGTATATTTTCTCTCCAACAAATTATTTTATCTTACTAGTTTCTCTTATAGATGATAGATGGCACCACAAAATTAAAACGTTGTTCGGTAGGGCATCTTTTAAAAATTTATTCGAATCGCCCATCTCTAGTTCACAAGAACGGGGGAAAAGTTTTGCTCTCTCTCTCTCATTATATATATATATATATATATATATATATATAATGTATATAATGTATATATATATATATATATAATATATATATATATATAATGTATATATATATATATATAATGTATATATATATATATAATATATTTATTTATTTCTCCTTATTCTGCATTATATATATATATATATATATATATATATAATGCAGAATAAGGAGAAATAAATAAAGTGTTAAAGAGTTTGATGCACTTGCTTCAATTGATTTAATAAATTTTTATAGTTGTAATTAGTTTAATTTTTGTAATGACATAGGCAAAATGATTTCTATTGATCGTTTTTTAATATTCATGAGTGAGAAGGTTTGTTCACAAATATAAGGTTACCCAAATAGGTTTGCATATATTAATATCTTATTTAACAACGACGACAGTTAATGCAATAAGTAAATAAAAATATTACAGATGAATCATTGTAAATTAACACATTACTGATTTATCACCAAACTAACAGAAAATTAAAAAAAATAACGTTTGAATAAAATACACTGACGACAAAAATGAAAGAACCATAAAAATGTGCTTTATATTAGTTTTATTAAGTGAACTGCAATGAAAGGCGATTGGTTGGTAAGTCAACGTCAAAGTTATTCAATGAGATTCACCTTAATTACAGAAAAATATGCAAATTTTTGAGGCAGTTCTTTCGTCACGTGTGAAAAGGAGCTCACTTGGATGATTCGAAAGTCAAATTGCAAGAATTGTACGAGTATTTGGACAAAATTTTGCTTGCAGTAGGTGGAATATGTAGTTTAAAATACATTTGACGGATTGTGAGAAATGGTGCACGATAGAAAGAATGGAAGCATGACAATACTGGCAGAGGTCTGTAAAGACTTAAAAATAGTCAAAAGTGCCATGCCAAGAATCTGGAAACAGTTAAAGACACTGATAATGTGCACAGACAACCAGGTCAAGGTCGAAAGCGTGCCATAATAAACTTTCAGGACAGTTATTTGGCAACGGTTGCTAAAAAAAAAACAGACATTTGTCGTCAGTTCAGATTGCAAGGGAGTTTGCTACAGCAACAGGAACTCGACTATCCACATAAAAGAGGGTTGCATGCAAGGAAACCCATGATCTGTATTCCACTAACTCAAGCAGCGAAATGCGCCAGGTTACAGTGGTGCAGAGATCATCGTGATTGGAGTACCACGGGGTGGAGCTGAGTTCTCATTATCGATGAATCCCTATTTTGTTTTGAGAGGTGATTCCAGACATGTTACATTATGGAGGGAATAGAACACATGCAAACATCCATGAAACGCATCGATACAACTGTTATGGGATAATGGTATGGGCAGGCATCATTTTGTACGGCCAGGAATTCATGTTCTTGCTTCAAGTTGCTGAGAATTAAATATAGTAGCCGCTTGGGTTTCGATATCTGGATCTGGCGGAGTGGATTTCCATTAAGTACAGCTGCATATGAAAAGTTCTCTGCTGCCAGTTTTGAATTGAAATGTCTTGCTGGGGGAGCTTGATACCTTTGGTGGCTGGTATGATAATAAGTTTGGAAAATTTTTCGCAGCCATTCCAGGATGTAAGGAGTTCTCTCTTTCCGCATTTGATGCATATCGGACTTTCAATTAATCCGACAGTAGGACAATCCTTCATGAAATATAGGCCCCTACATTTTAAAAATCTCTTTTTTATTCCATAATTACTACTTCCGTGATTGAATTAATTACAAGAAAAGCATTGTGTGTCCTTCTGTTGAAGCGCTCTATTCTAACACTCTGAGATAGAGCATTTTGGTAACGTCAAAAATCTTATTTACTGTATTCCGGGGGAGTCAGAATGCTTCTTCTGCCAAACCAGGATGCTTTCCTTTCTTTTATTTTTAAGCTAGTGAATCCTATTTGGGTTAATGAGTCCTGTATTTTCTCGCAGGTATAATCAAATGGCAATCAACGCGGATTTGATGAATTTCTTGAATTATCCGAAAAAAGTCAATCTTATTTTCTCGTAAAAAGGAGGCAAGTAATTGATGCTGCTGTTCCGAGCCTGGAAAGTATTTCAGGTAATCGTCCGAAAGCTTCATGGATACAAGTTTTGAAATTTATCATTAATAAGCTTAAGGATAACTTTTATGTTTCTCTGGTTACAAACCATTATTTTTTGGGGTGGAAAGATTCCGTCATCATTTTCTTCTCGCTAAGTTGTTCTCCGTCGGAACGGGGACTTTTCGCAATTTATATATATATATATATATATATATGCCAGTACACCACTGACCATACCTTGGTCTAACCATCCATCATCTACATAATTCATAAACTCATCATACATAACTTTGAAATATTAATACAGGTTTCATTGCTGGACAGGCACTTTTTCTCGCTAAATACACAGTCCAGTCACAGTAACGTGACCACCTGTCAAAAGCCGGACTATACACTCTTGTATACTCTGGCTTTAAGTGGAGTGTGGTATTAAGTGGAATTCTTTACATACACTCCACTGCAATGTGCTGCCACCTGCCTTTTGTGATTATTTCACGTTGACGTCGAAAGTAGGTGGTGGTCACATTAATGTGACTGGACTGTGTATTTTACACTGTCATGAGGGTTATACCTATCTTCGTTGTCGATGTGGCAGGCGTATTGATCTTATTAGAAAGTTTCCCAAGTCGGTTCTTATTAGAACTGGAATGCGCTCGCCATTACTTTCCATCGGAATATGTGCAGAAAAAAGTCTACTTTAAAATCATTACACCTCAAAAACAGAAAAGTAATTTTTAACACAAAAGAAAATTTTCCTTTTGAATAAAAAGCGTAATTTTTGACATATATTTTAAATAATTCTTGCAAATTTAACAAAAGAATGATTCAAAGTAATAGAGATTTCTTTCTATCAACAATAAAATGTGATTGGAAACTACCAATGCATTTGATGGTTACCAATAAGTAGTAATAAAACACTTATTAAATAGCATTATATATATATATATATATAATGCTATTTAATAATTATTTTCTTTAATTAAATTAAAGAAAATAATTCTACTTAAATAGCTTCATCAGTTACAAAAAGTGAAAAATCATTGCACCAAATTATTATATGTGAACTACTTTTATGAATTATTTTTCCGATTCCATTTAGCTACGATTCTAAGAATTTCACCACTATGATTTCTTAGTTGTGGTTTTACCACAATATGTTTTATATCTCTGGAAATTAGAATAACAATAATAAAAAAGAAATGCAAATATTTCCATCTCGTTTTGCATTTGTTGATTTAAAAAAAAAACATAGTAATTTTACTAACTCCCTGGCACTGTCCATGGTGGGTCAAACTGAGGAAAAAAATAAGAGAATTCATGACCAGAATAATTCAAATTATAATAACAAAATTTTGAAGCTTTTATCAAATGCGAAAAACTGCAATTATATATTTGATATAATTAATGAATATAAAGCAATTAATAAATAACCATCAAACTATAGAAATGCTTAATATAAGCGCAGTTAAGGCGAAAAAAATGTTTTATGTTTATATGGAGTTGAAAAATAACGCCTGCTGAACTTAACTTGAGTTAAATTTAGCACTACTCTAGGTGATACTCTAATATCATTCTTTCCCCCTCATGAGCATTGAATTTAATAGTCGTTAAAATCAACTATAAATACCACACTCCGAACAGTTCAAATCAACAGTCGCTAAAAGTAGTACAACTCCTAACATCAAAGTCAAGTACCACTGCTAAAATTAATCGTTAATTCTTACTTTCATCCAACTAGTTAAACTAACAGCTACGTTAATATTGGCACTAGCCAAGAAATGAAAAAGTCACTTTGCAATTTTTCGGTAAACGACAAATATTTTATATAAAAAAAATAGCAGAGTTTATTAAATTTGTATTTCCTATTTCAGACCCCAGAATCGAAGAAAGAAAAATATAAAATTTTAAGCAATCTTAAAATTATTTGTAAATATGAAATCTTGTTACGAAGTTTATTGAATATACATTTAAAGAAAAAAATTATTTTATCTGAGCACCAGTTCTATGAAAACTTACATATTTAAAACTCTGATTTATAAATAACCCAAAATATTTTTAAGCATAACAATTTTCAAATATTTCTGTATTATTTTGATATTATAAATAAAATCATTTAATATGAATTAAAATTTTAAAAAATTATTTATTTTATTAATACCGAAAATATTAATTGAAAGAACATTCATCATTAAATGTGAAATTAACATGAATTTAGAAATTTATTAATTAAAAAATATTAGAATTAATAAAAGAAAGATCTAGAATATTTAGCAAAAATTTAAAAACATAAGTAAAACAAGATAGATATTTCTTAAAGAAATTAATATTTATTACATGTATAATATTTGACACATTTTATTTAAATAAAATATAAAACAAATCTGCAACACAAAATTTCATGAATTTTACAAAATTGTAATAGTTAGTTTCTTAAATCTCATTCAATAAATAATTTAGACATAAATTTTAACAAATTTCATGCAATATTTCACAATTTGAATTTTACCATAGACAAATAAAAGATTAAATACAACAGTTCATTGATTCAACATCTTTCTCCACTTAAAAAGAATGAAATATTGATAACAAAATAAGTTTTTGAAATGTTCACATATATACAATTGAACCATCAATGAGTGAAGTTCTACATAATAATTTATTAGACAAAATCTAAAAAGCAAAAAATAAAAACTTAAATTACATTAATTTTAATGAATTAATATATATGTACATTTAAATTATTGATACATTATTGTTAATATCATAGCTTCTAACCTGTTTTCCTGAAAATGTCAATCAAAGATTTTGTGCATTATTTCAACATTAAAGGATAAATTGAACTGATAAAATACTTTAGACTGAATTTTATCTTAAATGAATATTAAAGCACATCCTATATAAAGCACATATATATTTCACATCCTGACAATTTAAAAACCTTAAACTAAATTTGTTTGTTACATATAATTGGAATATATAAAGTTACAAATCTTCATTAGATTCCAGATAAATTAAATTAGATATTTTTTTTTTCTTTCCATAAATGCATTTTAGATTTTTGAGATCTTAAACTGATTTTAAAAAAAAGCCTAAACAGGGTATAGTTTTCTTGTTTCACAAATTTATGCATCTTGAAATGCAGAATTTTAACATATCTTAATTACAATAAAATTTTATTATTTTGTATAATATATTTAATATTCTTCATTAAAATAATTGTTGATAGCATTATTTATCTTATAAATTTGTCCATTTTTATGGTAACTGACAAACATTTGAATACTTTGGGCTACATTAGAGGGAAAAAAAAAAAAAAAATATAAGATTTAATCTTCTATGTGGAAAGCTAAAGATCAAGGTTAAAACATGAAAGTGCTGGCACCCATATAACATCATACTTAAAATTTTAAATGGTTTAGAAATAACTACTTAAAAATTTCCCAGCTGCTACTTCAAAACTTAACATTTAAACATTGAAGTTATACAAATTTGACGTTTAAAACCGATATATCAAATTTAAAATCTTCAAAGAACACGATTTTGTTTCTTGCATAATTTAATAAAATGCTATGAAAATACAACTTTCATTTTATTTTAATGTAATAATATAGTAAAATGTATAATTACTGAACAGCATTAGTTTTGATTTCGACCAAATAGTTTGGCTTACGAAGCTGTTAATGGCAGAAACATATGCAAAAATGCAATATGAAAATATCTAACAATTATCAAAGATTTTTTTAAAACTCATAGTATTAAAGTAAAATTAACATTTGACTCAATGCAAGTTGAAAAAAAAAAAATATAAAGGCACTTATACTTATTACTCGATGTTAATTTTTTTTTTATAAATATTATAAATTGCATAGGTATTTGAATCACATATCAATTTTCGCCTTTGACACAGGTTACAGATATGCATTCTACATATTCTTTAAATCTATCTAAATTAGATATTTAAAAGCCTATATCTATATATATATAGAATACAAAAACATGGCTCACATATTTTATTTATGGTTAATTGCATAAGCAAACACAAATCTCTTCCCTAATTTCATATCAATCATCCTTTCATGCCATAATTATTAAACATTGGAGGCATAGAATAACAAAAACATGAAATATCTCACACATTTATATAGATGATTCTTTGGTTGTAAAAACAAAATTTTCAAAACTTCCAAAATTGGTGTTAAATAAGTTAAGTATGACTAGAATTTTTTTTTCCCAAATAGACAAATCAAAATCAAGGATGATAAGTATAAAAAAAATTGCATTTCAGACAAAAATAATAATTAATTAAAAAAAGTAAATTTATTTTGCTACTTATTAAAAAAGTAATTTTATGTAATATTTAACGTATTAAATAATTTACCAAGTTATATTGATGTTGTTTTCAAGATGGCATGAATTGTTGTAATGCATCATAACACATTATTTTCAGCTACAAATAGTCTTTGTATCCAACATTTTCTCTTCTCTTTTTCCAAAAACACAATTTTACATTCCATAAATGCATTACTAGGTGTTGTCTTCTTTGACAAAAAACATATTATTATACATATTATTATATGTCATACCATTTGTCAGAATATTTTGTTTAAAAAACATCGAACATATACACACAAGATGCAATAGTAGAAGAATAAAGTGATTTAAATATATCTATATATAAATATTAATCAATCAATAAAATTTTAATCAATCATTCAACTAAATGTCACCTTTAAAAATGTTAAGACTAAAATAAAAATATATACATGAATTTAAAATTTTGCTTTTTCATCAATAATAAGGACACCTTAACACATAGAAGCATTACAGATTAAATAGAACTTTACATTTCTCTAATGAAATTGAAAAACCTCTTATTAAAAGGAATCAAGGTTATCTTGAGAAAACATATTATCGCAGAAGTAAGCCCCTTTTCTTTTAAAATTGAAGAATTTCACAAATATAAATAATTATAATACAACTTATTGGAATATTAACACATAAAGTTACTAATAAAAAAGCAATGTTTTGCAGACAGGAAGAAAAAAAAAAGAAAACATCCAAAAAGGGAGGGAGCATATTTCCAGGAGTGAAATCTAATTTTAAGATAGAGGGTTAGGATTTTACAGAACATATTCCAGGCAGAGTTCTCAACTTATACAGCCTGCAAGTGAGTGCTCATAATAAAGACAACATTCTTCATTTTAACACATTCTATTAATTTCTAAATGTAAATAATTTATTAGCGAATTAAACATACACTTTACATAAACAATATAAAAATTCATAAAATTATCTTCCTTTTTAAAATTAAAAATACAAAGGTTTCAATTTGTTCAATCAATTCAATTTTGATTCCTTTAAATATAATTTATGATAATCAAATCTGTCAAATAATCTGATATATGAACTGATTCATAAACAGAAATACAATTTGTATGCTACTATACACAATTAAATACATTTTGATAAAATATGCAAATCAATATTTCTTAATAAAATAAAAAAAAAAAAAAACACATATAAGAAATACATGCTGTATATAATAAGTTTACATAATTTTGTAAGCTAAATAATATAAATACTTTTCACAATTCATTTATTCTTTTTATATAATGCTGTATAACTTTAAAAGTCTTGTGTAAATATTTTTTTTGCGTTAATTTTATTCTAAAGATCATGTTTGATTTGTTTTCTCAATTTGCATTTGCAACTATGAAAATTTTAAAATAATAACAGCCATAACATGAAAATGCATTTTTTTTTATTGGAAAGTGAAATTAGCATAGTTATAAAAATTCTTCAAACAAATTTAATTTATTTACATTTAAATATTAATTCTTACCAATATTATTGGTTTTTACATATTATGGTTTCATGATTTTCAATTCATATTAATTTAGTCTTACGATAAGCAAAATAACACAGTATCATTATATAGCACACTTTTTTTTCCAATATGAAAAAATTTGAAATAAAAATTACAATTTGTTTATGTCACAAAAAGAAAAATTAAAGATATTTATTTCAATCTTGAAAAAAAAATACTTAATGAATAAATATTTACGAAATTTCAACTTGTCCCAAAATCTAATAATAAAATGTTCAAATCAGCAATTTATTATTGAATGTCAAATGCATTTTTTTGTGGGACTCATGTTAACTGAAATTATATAATATTGTTTGTAATTATAGAATTTATTCTGTAATTACAAACAAAATGATTTTCTAATGAATTCATTACAAACATGCAATTGGCCTAATGCTATTAAATCTAAAAACATTTTAGTCATTTAAAATAGCCATGCATTATCTCAGTTTATTTTTTACACATAAACATATTATTAAATCCCAAAAACAGAAATAGAGTACTAATTATAAAGGCACTAAATGTAGATGTATAATATATAGTGAATAAAACTTTGACATGCTTCTAATGCAAGTGCAATATAAGGGGTAAAAAAAAAAAAAAGTTATATAATAGTTTTATTTCTATAACTGAACCACTTGAATCTACAAATGAATGAAATTCAAATACAAGCACACATGTGTATGCAAAGAATAAAAAGCAGACTTCCAATTTTTTATTACAGAATTCTACGTATTCACAGAACAGATCAATTCATATTTTGCACACTAATGTGCAATGTTGTAATAAAAGAAAGAGTTTAAGTATCAAAGCTAATATAATAAAATGCGTTTTTCTACAGCTTTACGGCAAATTGGACACTCAGACATGCGATCTCCACACATTTGACAGGTTCCATGTCCACATAAAAATATCATATTCTTCAAACGATCCAAGCAAACAGGACACATTGTCTATGGAAGATAAAAAAAATTATATAAACATTTTTTTTTTTTTGCAGAACAATACATTTTTTAAATATGTCATTAGAAATTAATATCAGATTCCCTGTCAAAATTTAAAATACAATAACCTCTAATTAATCCAACACATTAGGAATCACAGCCATGGCAGATTATCCTGCGTCAATATAATTTTATGAAAATATCAAACATAAAGCATTCTATACAAAAATGTATATCATTAAAGCATATACATATAAACAAATACTGTACTACAACCAGCTATGATAAACACTGGGAGAAAATACAAGCAACTGTGTCACCATCTGGTGGTCAAAGTCAGCAAAAGTCTGAATCCATTCAAAAAGAAAAAAAAAAATATGAAGGCTCAATCTGTACCAGAGATTATAGAATGTATCTAACTATTGAATGGTGGATTAAAGAGAGTTTACTGTATATAGTATATAAGATAAAGATAATGTTTAAAAAATAATAATAATAATAATGCTTTTGCATTGTTACAATATTAAATTAAAATAGAATAGTAAATTTTTTTCCATCCCAATTTAAATTTACTTTAACTAACACATTTCAAATATTGCCCATGAGCTCATTCAGTACTGCTTTTTATGACGTAACTACAGCTATCGCTGTTGCGATTGAACAACTTTTACTGACAGAGTCTGTTTTTAGTAGAGTTGTTGTTCTTTCCATCCCAATCAGCTATTCAGGTCCTTGCACAGAATTTCCACAGTGAGTCACAGTAAATTTTGGAATGCAGACTGCTATTGAAGGATCTTGCTCTTAAAGTATTATTCCAATGGGTACCAGAACACTGTGAAATCGTGGAAAATGAACACATTGATCTACTTACTAAGAAAAAGAGCTCTTAGAGGCCCACAGACCCAAGCGGGCATTATCATTTCATTCTTCAAAGCCTTTGACAAATATGACTTTCAAACATACCTTTAAATTGGAAGCAGGAGGCATGCATTTAAGGTAAGAACTGGGCGATCCTCAATGTGTATACCATTTGTGTTCCTAATGCCCCAAGAAAAGCTGCTGTCGCATGTTTTACACTGTTAACAAACCATGATTGTCTGAAATCTTATTCCTTCCATATCAGCATTGCCATTTCCCCGAATTGTACTCTTTCTGACTCTCCTCAATCTATGACTGCCATATATTTAGAGGTGTGCCCTGCACTAAGTGGTTTTAATTGTATTATTGAAAAATACTGGACAGCTTGTGTACTGATAGCATGAGAGCTAATCTATTAGTGCTGTTAAATATAAATAAATTTTGAAAGAAAATATATATGAGATTAAATGTGTAATGGCAGTAGTTTATCTTAGTTTAAATAATAAGACTCTAGTTTTCTGAATGCAACATATGTTACATCATTGATAGAAAATAATTCCAAGTATAAGCAGTGAACACATTTTTAAATTTGGGCTTTATACTTTGAAAGATTTATAAATTTATTTGTAAATTAGAAAAGGATCTCTATTTTAAGCTCAACAAATTTTTTAATGGGGCTTTGGCTTAAATTTAACTTAGTATAAAATTTTAAAAAGTAACAATGCTGTATACTTTTAATAACAGCAAAATTTTATTATAATATAAACAATAAATTAAAGAAAAAGAATTACTTGGTCTTTTATGTCTTGAAGTTGCTCTTGCAGTTTTTGAATATCATTGTGCAAGCAACCATTATTCATCATCACATTCACACTGCCAGAAGTAGAAGTTGGAACGGTATTTGCTTGCAGGATTGGTATACCAGCCCAAGTCAATACTAAAATATAAATCCATACTGTTGCTCAAATACGTCTTAATAAAAAAAACCACATATAGCATTTATATGCTAGCAATGAAATATTCCAATATAAGAAAATACATTCAAACTATTTAACATAAATTGCAAAATAAATTCTTTATTCTCTGTTGTAAATTTATCCAGAATAATATATACACATATATATTAAATATATTTTGCCTCAATACAAGTAAGTCATTTTCACTTTCAGTCTTTTCTAGAAAACTTTTTAATTCACATGTTATCTTATAAATCAAAAGCAATTTTTTTAATGATTAATATTCAATATATTAATTTTTTAAACATCTATTTAGAACTTATTATAACAGATATAACTTCTAGTTTTGTTTTTAATATTCTTATAATTTAAGAAAATTTTTAGCATAGCCAGAATACTTGAAAATAAGAATGAGAAATTCTAATAAATAATTATTAATTAATCACAATAAAATTAAAGCAATACACTTTACTCTTAAAATGGAATAATAACAATATTTTAGATCAATAATAAGTAAGTATTATAATTTTTAGAATGTATAATTTTTTAAGAGATTTGTATTTGTCTTTAAATATCAGAATACAAATTTATTTCAATTTCTTAGCATTTACACTATATAAAGTATGCACATGAATATATATATATATATATAACAAGAATTTGAAAATTAAAAAAAAAAAAAAAAAAATTACAAGAATAGGCCAAAGACATATACTTTACCTGCTCCACCACAGCATACGATAAAAGGAATTACTTTATCAATTTGAGCTCTACATTGAACACATTTTTTCATTAAAGCAGCACAACCTGTGAACAAAAATTATAATGCTTAAGAAATATAACATAAGAGAATTAAAAACATATATCAAATAGATATTTTGGAACAAGTTTTAATATGATATAAGGTAATGAAAAATACATTAATGACTGAAAAAAAAATGTACATCATAAATAATTTTATGACGATCTGAAATTTATAATCAAATATAATTTGACTAAACATTAAGTATAAAAAGACTAACAACATTTTAATATAACATCTATTTTATAGAAATTGTAATTCACCTTTCTAAGTTAAATGTTGAATAAGCATAATGTCAAAATAAAAAAAAGTACTAATTAGCCAAGTTAACATGACTGGCAAATATTTCTTTGCTATTAAACTAAGAGTTTCTCATAGACTAAAAGTTAAAAAAAACTAAAAGTTTAGTTCCTAATTATTAAACTAAATATATTCTTGTGAAGTTATATTAAACAGGTGTATTTTATATTAATAAAAAGGAAATTCTCTAAACATTGTTTTGGAAATGTATTTATCTTTTCTTAAAAGAATTCTTATTAGTGGATTTTCATGATGTCCGAATGGTAGACAACTGAAGATGTGAAGATACCCAAATCCATTATATTGCACTTTTATTTTATATGGATAATCTGATTTTAGTAATGAGGAAATGGAACAATGTTCAAACAGTTGTGAGTATTTTGCAAGTGTGGTGAGTAAAACATATAATATTATATTATTATCAAACATATTTTGCATTTACATTATACATTAAAATTATTTTTATGTCACTTTTATATATTAATAATACAGGTTTTCTAAATATAGGGGAAAATGCACATAACTAGCATAGTCAAAGAATGCAAAATCTCTTCAAATATGAAAATTAAAAAAGAAAAGTATTATACAACTTTATTTTAGCAAAATATATAAAATGCCTGTACGAATCTGTAAATGAAATATTAATGTAATAACATTCTCTGCTATCCTGCCTCATTGCGGAAATTTGATAAATTATTTACAATAAATCACTTTGAACTAAGCATTTAATTATAAAAATATATCTAAACCTTTACAAATTTAGTTTGATTTTAAATACACAGTAACTCATTTATAATATTTCAACATTTTGCAATTATGTAATCTTAAATTGTGTCATAATACAATACAAATATTACCATCACATGCACACATATGACCACAGGGCTTAAAAAGGACCGAAGCTCTTTTATCTGAGCAAACCACGCATTCTTCAATCTAAATAAAAATAAACAAAATATTTATAAAAAAATCATCAACAAAATTAAGTAAAATTTATAACACAGTTAAGCATTGAATTATACACGAAAAACTATTTTTAGTCCTCTTAAAATTAATATAGGCGGCATATAAAAATTTATAAACTTAGCAATGATCAAATTTGTTACAAATAGTGCATGTTTAATTCTAAGCTCATAAAGTATGAAAAACTAGTAAAATCTAAATAAAATTTAATTTTAATTTATGAATTAAATGCAATTGGCTTACCTTAAGTCTAGATGAAACTGGTTCTTTACACATAAGGCACTTTTTGACTCTTGGAGAACATAAAGAACAAGTAGCAATGTGACCGCATGGCAAAAACAATGTGTCCCTTTTCATATCGGAACATACCATACATTCTTCAAGAGTTTCATTATCTTGAGAAGGTGAGGTATTGGACTGCGTAATGTTATCTTCACTAAAATTAACAAATACAAAATACAATTGTTTTATTTTACTATTATGATGCTGGAAAATAATAGTTTAAACTTTATTAACACTTTATATTATACAACTGTTTTTTTCTTTCTATAAGACAATTCTAGATGTTTCATAAAAGAAAATTATTTTTTATTTGAACAGAAATGCTTATTTTAATTGAATAAGTAATAAGAAAAATTAAATTTTTACCATCTCAATTAACTGAAACAAACTTTTTAGCATATTTTAACCAATTAAAATAGTGTAGATAGTCCAACCACCGAGATGGCATAAAAACTGGAAAGTACCTAAGTGTAATAGGGGAGGAAACACCGTCTAAAAAGGATCTAAAAAAAATTAAATTTTTATTAATTAAAATTTTAGATGATGCCATATTAAAAGAATAGCCAGATAAGAAAAATTCCACTATGGTACTTTCTTATCTGATTGGCACCCTCAATAAGTAATCGATTGATCCGTTTCTTCCATTATACAGGATCGTTCATTTATTATTTTAACTATCCATGGTTGGACTATAGATACTAATATCAATTTTTGAACATTTATACTGAAAAAAGATATTTATAAGCATGCAAATTAAGTTATTCAATAAAATTAGTATACCAAATGCATAAAAACACTTACTTGGAATGATCTTTGAAGCATTTAGTCAAAGCTTTACATAAATTAGGATCAGGACATAAATCTAGAGGTGTCTGGCCTTTCTTATTTTTTATATTTAAATCTGCACCATTGGACACCAAAAAGCAAGCAATTGAGGCATTACTTTTTTTATCTGAACTTTGCGTTCCCAAACCCATTAAAAGCTGAAACAGATAATTTATAAATATCGATTAACTTAACTACATAAAAAAAAAAAAAAAAAAAAAAAAAAAAAAACATAAGCAAAATTGATATTCATATATTTATCACACTGCTTATTAATAATTAATTAGGAGCTGGTTGGAATTTTTTCAAGATATTATTGCTTGAAAGAATTATGCTTATTTTTAGCTACATACATTATTTATTAGTTTGAATTACCATAATTTAAGAAGGGATAAAAACAAAATATTTTTTATATTAGCATAAAATTAACTTCACAGAAAAATTTAAAGTATTTTTATAAATATTACAAGATAAATTTTTTTAATAAAATAAATATGATGAATAAGATAATTTAATAAAAGATGCTTAAAAATAAACATTTTAATATCGAATTTCTTCAAGAATAGAAATATCTGGACACTTCTTAAGTATTATGATATGAATTTGAGAATTTTCAATCAAGAATAACAATTTAATGCGAACTCCTTTTTTCTCATCTACTACATATTATAATGTTTACTATGAAATTATTATAAATGACATAGTTTACATAAAAGTAATTCTAAGGAAAATTGAAAAAAAAAATGATGTAATAAAAAAAAAGTTAATTAATGTTTTAAAATAAAACTGAAATTAAATGAATTTGTAGCAATCACTTTTGTCTAAAATGCTCTTAAAAATTAAATCAAAAATATTTAAATTTCCTGACATACAAAAAGCTGTTGTTTCAAGTAAATATCCCTAATTAAAACTTGGACTGAAAATCAATTATGAATTAGTGAAAAATATCTCTAATGATATAAATTTTAACATCCCTTAAACTAAAATTCAAGACATATTATAAAGATATACAATATAATATCAAGATATAATAATTTTTTCATACAGTAAAAAATTCAATTGGCTAATGAAAAAAAATCAGCACTTAATTTATAAAAAACGAGAAGTTCCTGCATAAGTGAAATAATTATATTATTCTTATTACGTTAATAAAAATGAAAAAATACGACAAATCTTAATAACGCATACCAATTTTGAGTTAGGTATTCTTTTTATATGAAGCCTTGTTAATGACTTAAGCAAACTAAAGCAGAAATCAAAGTATAGTTTTCAGATATTAAGTATATATCCCAATACTTTATACAAAACAGTGGCCTCTTATCATATCACATATATCAGAAGGCAAAGTAAAAATACAACACATTAAAAATGCAATTTAATTGAAAATTTTAACTAACTAGCATCCATTAAATTTTAATGAACAAATATAAAATTATTTCTATCAGCTGTAGATCAATTTTTATATTTCAATACTATTAACATTAAAAACAAAAACCATTTTTGTGTTTTTTCTAAAAAATGTGGCAGTTTGCATATGATGTTTTTTTTTTATATTTAAATGATTCTTTATCAACATTATTATTATAATGATGAGATAAAATAAAGTATACCTCTGATGTACCACTGATAGTACTTTCATTACTAACACCCACTTTACCACCTTCTTGCATGTCTTGTAATTGTCTAAGTTGAGAAAGAGTATGATGTCGCAAAGCTTCATGAAGAGGGGTGTCACCATCTTTATCTGGTATGTTAAGATTACATTTCTCACGAACTAAAAGCTGAAATAAGATAACAAAAAATAAATAAATAAATAAATAAAAATGAAGAATGATTTTTGAAGAATGAACACTTAGAATGATTTTATGAATTTAAATCAATCTGAGACTTTAATAATGATAAAATAGAGGTACTTGTTCATAATAAATGAACTCAGTCAGTTTGGCGAATTTTCTGGGCATTACTTTGAAATGACTAAACAAGGTTGTAATCTTGTTTCAGCATAGAACGTCTAAAATTTCTTATAAACTTTTACGGAGTTTGCATACCTACATAATTAACTAGAAAAATTAGAATTCAAGTGAGAAATTTTCAAAATAATTACTTTCTAAATAATTTAAAAACATCTTACTCACGTGACAATTTACTTTTAGAAATCAAAAAGTAAACATTTAAAATTAATGTTTTTAAATGACCTTTAAGTAAATAAAATTTTTAATATAATATACATTCGTAAAGTTTTAAAAATTTAAAGAATATTAAAAATTTATTTATTATTTTCTGATATTATATTAATTCTTTTAAAATTGACTGTAATGGGTGGGAGAAACTTGAAAATTATTCATCTATTGAAATTCTTTTATTTTACAGTATCACATAAAAATATAATAATTA
The DNA here is from genome assembly GCA_021605075.1 of Caerostris darwini. Lineage (NCBI taxonomy): Eukaryota > Metazoa > Arthropoda > Arachnida > Araneae > Araneidae > Caerostris > Caerostris darwini. The sequence goes on along the minus strand of BPLQ01002433.1, from coordinate 31,224 downwards.
ATTCATTTTCTTTCAAGTAAATATTTAAATATTAATAGATAAAAATAATTTTAAAAACTAAAGATATGAAAATGAACTGCTTCAGATTACTTTTTAAAAACAATACATAATACTCCATTTTTGTTGAAAAAACATTTTGAAACATCATGATAAAATAAATACTTCCATCTTACCCTCACTATTTGGGTATGTTGGCGTTCAACAGCTAAATGTAATGGAGTTTGAAGATTGACATTTTGATGATTCATATTGGCTCTGCCCTGTAAAACAAATGTTTTATGTTCTAAAGTTCTCAAATAAAATAACTTCTCAGTTTTAGTTTTGTCTAAAATAAATACCGAAATATTTAGTAACCAAAAATATAATTATTGTATAAAAAATTAACAGTAACTGAATGTTTAAACGTGATAGTAATTTATGAAGTTTAAATATGATAGTATGATATTAAATTTGGAAGGGATATATCAGTCATTTCATCATATTTCCTTACAGTAATTTCCAACTTATATTATACGGATGTTAGAATTTGTGATAGTGATAGGCTGATGTATATTATCTGTCCACGTATAATATGTCGAAAATATAGATAGAAATGAATTCTTAAAAATAGGCTAGCTAAGGACTCTTTTCTTCAGAAGGCAACAGATAGGAACTTGCCACTAATTAATTGATTGAAATATTAATCACCATTTCCATTTAAATTATAAAGACTACATTGTTAGAATTTAATTCTTTTAATTTCTTCCATTTTGAATCGGATTATTCGAAAGTTTTTGGCCTTAAATTGCATTCTGAAAATAGAGCCTTTTGTTTAATTTTTATTTGCTTCGTATTTTTAAAACTTTATCTTGAATACTTTTTTTTTTATTTCTGTGTATTCATGTTTATATCTTCTGTACAATTTTCGCTATTTTTAATGTAAATAAAGTTAATTTTTAAATTTTCACAGTCTGAACGGAAATTTCATGAAGTTGAAAATGATCAAGCTATTTTAAGATCTCAAATGGAAATTTTCGGCCACGAATCGTCAACAGTTTATAATGCTGGTAAAAAAAAAATCATACCAGACAAAATTTTTTTTCCTCCACAGAAAATTACAATGGTGGATCATAAGGCCAGGAAATCAGTCTTTTAACTAGTCTTTAACTTTCATTTTTCTCTTTAAAAAAATATGTAAAATTAATAAGAAAAAAAAATGTATAAAAATAAATAAAACAGTAGCCTCATACTTGTTGAACCAGCAATTCTGCAACTTCCACATGATTATTTAAGGCAGCTAAATGAAGAGCAGTGTACCCATCGTCTTTCTTTTCATCCACTACCCAAGAACGAGGCAGCTTCGATAATAATATTCTCATGGCACTGAAAAAACAATTTTTTATTTTTCACAAATACGAATGAAATAAAAAAATTCTTAAAAAATTAATTTCATTATTAGTAGAGAAACAAAAATGATTGTGGCTACTGCTGAAATTTTCAGAATTAAATTTTTGGAAACAAATTAACTTGAATTGTACTTGAAATTAAACAAATTAACACACACGCATTTCTGACAAATTTACAACACAAAATTTAAAAGAAAGTGTCATATGATCAGCTTAATATATTGCATTTTACTACTGCCTATCAAACTATTTATTTCAGAGATGTAATAATTATACTACTGTGCTCAAAAAGTAAGACCAATTATTTCAAAGCGTGCGGCGACTCACGTTGAATCTCTTCAATCAACTCAAAACGGTGTTCCCCCGGAATGGTCTTTTGAGTTTAAGAATAGCCAGAAGTTTCACGGTGTGAATACGGTGGTTGTGGAACGATACGGGTTTCATTTTTGGCGAAAAAGTCACGAAGAATCAATGCTGTGTGAGCTGGCGTATTCAGTGTTTTCGGTACCAATAGAAATTTGACGCATTTGAGGCCCAAAATGGAATTGAACGATCCTTTTGAAATTTTAACAACATCAGCAAGGTCTCTAATTGTAAATCAATGGTTTGCAAGCACCAAATCTTTAATTTTTTGGACGTGAGCTTCGTCGGTTGAAGTTGATGGTCGGCCACAGGGCTCTTCGTCTTCAACGCATTCTCTCCCTTCTTCGAACTGTTTATATCACTTCTAAACATTTCTTTTCGATATAGGAATGCTCACCGAATGCCTTCTGCAATTAATTTCCGCAAACAAAATTTAATGCAAGTTCCTTGCTCAATGAATTCAGACATTTCAAAAATCGCTGGAATCAGTTTTGGAGTCTCACAAAGCCAAGCGCGATTCCAACACTAATGAATATTTTGAAGTCAAATTTCACACAGGACAAGGACAGTGCCAGCAACCTATAAAAAAAATAAATAAATAAAAAAAAAATGAAATTCCATAAGGCCCGGGAATTTTAAATTGAAAATAAGAGCTATAGCTTATCTTTTCCGAAATTCCAATTTTGGAAAAGATAGCTATATTTTTAGAAAACAAAACGGGAAATTTTTGGAATGATTAGCTTCAAAATTTCTGAATTTTCGGAGAACAAACATCTTTGGAGAGACGAATTGTTAGTTAAATAATTTATTTAATTATAATTAATTGTAATCTTATATTTGCATGTTTCATAAAACAACTATTGCTGGAAAATTCAGAAATTATTCTTTTTTTTTCCTTCATTATATATTTAAATCCCCTAAATATAGCATTTAAACTTATAATTATAAACATTCATTTGCTAAAATATAGCATACACACATATATATTTAATTTTGAAAATTTATTTTATTTTTCACCGATATTGTAAACACGTATATGCCTGCTAATTTTGAAAAATTTTATCCATAAAATTTATGATGTAGCAACGTTGTAAAACCGATGAAAATCTATGCATTTAAAGAACAATCTGTAAAAGTCGATCAGTATTACACCTAATTGCTCGTTTGTCAAGAACATGAAATAAAAAACTAAATCTAAAACGAATCAAGAAAATATATAGATAGTTCGACTACCCATTACATGGAATGGACTACATGTAAGGAGTTCTAATATCGCTAGAAAAGATTTATTTATTTACCCATTTTCAAAGAAATTTTGAAAGAAAAAAAAAAGTTTGATAGTTATTGTGGAATATTTTTCAGCTAATTTTTCATGTAATTTAAAATTTTAATTATTAAAAATTAAAATAATTTTTATTGTAATTAAACCCTTTGCCCAAATACCTTTCTTCTCTATTCAGCGGCTCTGTTTGAATCCTTCCAATTTGGCAGCCTGCCAATTTTCCATACAATCGGTGATCAAATTGTATTAATCTAGTTCAGAGATGCTAAATGTTTTCAATCGATTCTATCCTCTTTTAAATCAAGACCAGACAAACAGTTCTTTTTTATAACAAATATATTTTTTGTACATATATATTTGAATGTCACTCAATTATTTTTAAAAAAATGCATAATAATTTTTTTCGCGACAACTAATACTATTTTTTCTTGAAATCGATGAAAATTTCCTAATAGCTTTAAGTTGGAGAAATAACAGAAAAGAAATTGCTTTCTTTAAATTTCCGTAGAAATATACATATTTCCGTAGTTTGTAGGTAATCCAAAATTGTTATTTTCTGTAGAAACTATGGAAAATCCATAGTAACTCGAAGTAAAGTATTTAAAAGAATCTTCCGAAAAATATATTTTTTTAATTTCATTTTTAATACATCACATCTTTTTAAAGAAAAGCAAACAGTTGTCAATTATCTATATAAATACAAATAAAAATTTTAGCATTCTGTATTGGAAGGTCTAAAATTACAATTGAAACATCTGAGATATAAGATTTTTCGGGGGAAAAAAATATAACAACAAAAACTTTTGTCTTTTCAGATTTCATTATTTAAAAAAACCTTGATATTATGTTTGTTAATAGCAGAATCGTAAAATTAACGGAATTTTTGCATTAGTACCAAATTCGAGAAAGAAACATTAATATTTAAAAAAAAAATAATAATAATAATAATTAATTTACAAATATAACAAGATTTGAGAATATGAGAAATAATTTAAATTTTTAAGCTAAATGATGTTATTCCATAATATAAATCTGATTCTATTCAAAACAAAATTACATGTATTAATAAATGCGAATTATGAAACCAATCAAATTTAATCAAATCGGCGAGAAAACGCGGATGTTTAATGTGAAAGATTCTTAATAAACAAAATAAACATTTATAGCTAATTCTTTTATTAATTCTAATTTGCGATCATAAAAGTATTTTAATTTTTAAAAAAAAATGCTCTTATACTAAAGTATTTATTACGATATATTCAGGTCATCCACATTAATTAATTTTTTTTTTCTCCTTTCTATGGTTCAACCACAGTTTCCATGCAGCTGCTGATTTCATTGTGAACAATTAACCACTGTCAAGGACAAAAGCATTAAAATGATTTATTTAATAATAGAAGATTTATATAAATTCCTATCACAAGCTGCTCTTTGCATACTTGTAGTAAAAAATATTTTATTTCAAAAATAAATGTGATTTCGTAGTAAAATGTGACATAAGCACGCTCTTTTGTCTAAAAATTTCTTTAACACATATTCAAAAATTTCTGATTACGAATATCTTTGCTCCCGGAAAATAATAAATTATTGTTTGGCTAATTAATTTAATTTATTTAAAAAAATAACTAAAACATCTTATATAATTAAGATTTTAACTTTGCATAAAACAGTTTTTCATCCATCAAACAGAATACTACATACGCTCACGTGACACGAAAGTGTAATAAGCGTAAAAAATAATTGAAACATCTTATATAATTAAGATTTTACTTTGCATAAAACGATTTTTTCATCCATATTACATGCGGTCGTATGCCATGAAAGTGTAATTATTATTATTACTCAAAAATGGCTACAGCATTCAAAAAGATATCTCGACGTCAAAGTGGCAATAACCCTGCTAAACAACGACAATTAATTATCTGTGGAAACAAGGTCACAATATCAAATTACAGATTTCTTTTAAATTTTTCAAAGAACAAAAGCAATTTACTTTTATGCATCAATGATGGTGTTTCAATTGTTAAACGTTTGAAAATAAAACTAAATATGCATGAATGACATACAACAGTTAAACACGAAGTAAAGGAAAAAAGCATCAAAATGACTTATTTAATAATATAAAATGTATATAAATTCCTATTGCAAGCTGTTCTCCGCACACATGTAGGGCGTTTGTAATACAAAATATATTATTTCAAAAATAAATGTGATTTCAAAGTAAAATGTGACATAATAATCACGTTCTTTTGTCTAAAAATTTTTATAACGCATATTCAACAATATCTTATTAAGGATATCTTTGCTCCCAGAAAATAAGAAATAACTGTTTTACTAATTAATTTAATTTATCTTAAAAATTGATTTAAAAAATAACTAAGCCATCTTATAAAATTAAGATTTTACTTTGCATAAAATACTTTTTACATGCATCAAATAGCAATTACACATGGTCATGCGACAAGAAAGTGTAATTATTATTATTCAAAAAATTGCTACAAGTATTCAAAAAGATATCTCGACGTCAAAGAGGCAATAACCCTGCTTAAACAACGACAATTAATTATCTGTGAAAAACAAGGTCGCGATATCAAATTACAGATTTCTTTTAAAATTTTCAAAGAACAAACGCACTTTACTTTTATACGTGTGCTGGTGTATCAATTATTAAACGTTCGAAAATAAAACTAAATGTGCACGAATGGCATGGAACACTAAAACGCGAAGTAAATCTTTTACAAAAGTTCTACTGTTCCAAAAACTGTTCTATTCGGAATAAGAAAAGGGAATTGGGGAGGAAGAAGAAAAAAAAGCGGGAAACCGCGCGTATGACATCACAGCATCGTGGTTCATAAGGTCCCAGACAGTCCAATTGAGTGAGTGTGTGGTGTTCTCAAATTTCACAAGTGTAGTCGAGCAAGGCAGGACTGGCGGAAGAGAGAGTGCCATGATAGTCAATTAGAGTATACGAAGACGAAGAGGAACAGGCGCCTCTGTTAGGTTTGTATGTGTGCATGCATGTGCCATGAATACACACCGCTCCGGATGCGAGCCTCTTTTTTGGTCTTATCTTCCACAGAAACATCTTGGGACTCGACTCAAGGTGACGAACGGTGAGTTAAAAACTCTTCTGAATCTTAGTCAGACTTTCCTTTTTTTTAAAAAAACTGAACTGAACTGAAATATTTTGTCATGTGTCTTGATGGTTAATGAATCTCGGAAGAATAAAATAATAATAATAATAAAAAAAGTATGTTAGTGAATGATGAGTGAAGACATTCCAGTAACAGGGACGATGGATTCAGCAGTCCGTTAATTCTTCCCACGCCCATGAGTTTCAAACAGTTTGGTGGCTTCTTAAAGAAAATCTGGTATGTGTGATCTTATTATTTAGTTATGCAGAACTCAAACTGCGGTTTCATCTTTTTAAATTCTGAAGGATTCTATTCTGAAATATAATTTCGTGAATATCTTTTTTATTCTTAATTTGTCACACGTTTAACAAAGTATAAAGTATATTAGTGGTTTCAAATTAAAAAATAATTACAAAAAGTTGTTTCTTTTTACACATTTTGCTATTTTTATGAAACGCCTTATCATCGTAGTAGATAGAATATTTTTTTCCCCTTTATTTTTATTTATTCAAAAAATTTCGATCTAAGATATTTTAAAAAAGCATTTATTATTTCGATGAAAATGTAAAAGACAAGTTCATTTAAATAGTTAAGAAGATTATTTAAAATTAAATTTTTTTCAGCTTTTAGAAAACGAACAATACATTATCCCATCATAAATATATTATTTTTATTGAATTCACACAAATGTAATTTGAAATGCATAGTTTTTGCACAGTTTATCGCTTAAAACATTATTCAATCCTATTGCAAGTTCATTTTGCATAAGAATAATATATTATTATATAAGAATAACAATAAGAATAATTTGTTTTATTTTAATATTCTGGACAAATTTAGAATTAAGTATTTGCAAATCGTTTCATTTTAATTTTTATCTGGAGTTGAATTATTTTTACATTATTATTATTGCAATTAATTCTCATATTTTATTGAAATGCACAAAGCAAATAAGTTTCAAAACATAATCTTAGAAATAAGCAGATGTAAAATACAAAATAGTAATGTCACGCTACGAAATTTTTTCTTGACGAAGGTAAAAATGCACACACAATGCATTTGAGAAAATAAAGCTGAATAACTTTGCAAACGAAAAAAACTTTATATCACAAAGTACAAAGAATTGACTTCGAAAGCAAATGAAGAAATTGGCGGCTTCTTTGTAGGGATAAAAAAAAAAAAAAAGCCCCAATAGGGGTCGGCAAGCAGAGGTCAAAGAGCGAGTCGTGTTCGGTAACTCTGAAAGGGTTCTTTGAAAGGGGATGTGGGTTAGTATGAGCTCTACGTCACCACATTGCAGCCACAACAGACTTGATGTCACAGTTTTTCATGCTAATTCCTGTAAGCTGTTGCTATAGATTTTCGCAATTATCGATCCTCAAAAGTTTTATTTTTTACATAAAATCAATTTTATTTGATAGTAATGCAGACTTCTTCAATACATAATTGATATTCGTATTCAAAAATATGCTGCTGATATTGGGGAGAAAAAAAAAAGCAGAAGGATCATTTAAGGTGAAAATGCTATTTTATTTTTTAAATTATCTTACTGTTACGATTATTTTTTAAATATTTCATTACAGTAAAGAAAATCACCAAAAACTGGAATCGAGCAATTTCAGAGCTGAGCTTCTATCTTTACTGCTAAGGATGCCATATTTATATGCATCCCATATTTCTGATTTATATATATGGAATGTGTTTAAGTATGGGACCCTGGCAGAAACTAATCAACAGAGAAAATGAAAGAGGATGCTGAGCAGACGAAGCATTTTTAGTATACATATTTCATCATAAAACTATGAATATAAAATAAAATTATTAAAATATATTATTTTAATTATTTTTCAATACTTTTTAAAAATCTTGTATTAAGTTTAGACTTAATTTTTATTCTCAGTTTTTAACGAAAATAGATTAATGAGATTAAACATTTACGTAAAATTAATACTGAGCAGTCAATTTTAAACCATTTATAAATATAATTTTCTTTAAATTATGTTGCCTTCTTTCTTTTTTTTATTCTGTAATTGTGTTTTATTTATATATATGGAATGTGTTCAAGTATGGGACCCTGGCAAAAACTAATTAACAGAGAAAATAAAAGAGTATACTGAGCAGAACAAGCATTTCTATCATACATATTTGACTATAAATATAAAATTAAATTAAAATATTTTTATTATACTTTTTGAGGCAAAAATCTAATCTTTATAAATAATGCAACAGTAAAAGATATTTTCAATATATTGATAGTATACTTTATTAATCTTGGATTATTACAAAAACTCAGATGTTAAATACAAATTAAATAATGCTGTTTCTTAACACTTAAATAAACTAAATATTATAAGATTAAGTTACCTTTAACAATTTAAGTCATGGCTTTTATTATAATCTTCAATTTTAAGCATATTTCTGAAATATGCTTACATGATTTTAATATTTTGCTATTATAGATTAAATTTATTAATTGTATTAAATTATTATTCAGTCCAAATAAATATTTATTTAAAAAATTAAAAGTTCAATTTGATATAAATCTGATCAAATTCAATATCTATGCTGAAAAAGAAATTAAGGGTCAAACACAAATTATTTAATCCATAACACGAAAACAAATTAGTTTTTATTCATTCAAAAACCTTATTTTTATATGTTTTAAATGGTTTCAAATTAATGTACCACATTTCACGTATTTATCTCATATCTGCATGTAAAGAAATTGATTAAATAAAAATTGTCTATTGTCTAGTCAAATGTAATCATTTCTACCATTACGACAAAACATTAAATTTTAAAACTTTGAATACTGAAAATAATAAACACAATTTATTGTCTTCATTATTACATATAATTAAAAAAGTAAAGTGCTATTTACAAAGTATTATGAGCTTTTTTATTTAAAAATGACACTTGCATACACTATTCAATAAAATTTATTAATTTAGGTACTCAAACAAGTTATTTAGTATTTTAATTCTTCTTATTCAATAGAATAGTGATTAATTATTATAGGATTTAGAAATATAACTTTGTTAATACATTTACCCATTATTTTTTTATTAACAAAAAAATGAATAGATTGTTTTTAGATACATTCCCATTAAAATTGTGATATCTTAATTTAAAATATTTACAAACTATTTTCTTAACATAAAATACTATTTAAAATCTATATAAATAAAAGGCAATTGCTTGCATGTGTGTTCCTTATAGATTCAAAAACTACTTGCTTAGTTTCTCAGAAAATTTCACAGTTATTTCTTTTTAATGTCAGGAGTGTAGAAAGTAGTTTGAAAGAAATCTGACAGATAGCACTGTTATTTTACAGTGTTAAATTGAATATTGGATTTTTCACATTTTATTGTTGAAAATGGATAAATTAAGTGAATTTAACACAATTTTGTAATTGCATATTAATTTTTTTTTTTAAATTCAATTGTTAAGCATTAAATCTGATGACTGAAAGAGTATCAGAGATTTCTATTTTTAGGCTGTTTTAATGTTGTTTCATTAATGCCAGTGTTTAAAGAGAGGTTTGAATGAAATGCAATACACAGTGTAGTTGTTTTTACAGTGCTAACAGAAGATTGGATTTAATCACAACTGTTGAAATTATAATTTGCTGTTGAATATTGATAAAATTAAGCTAATTTAATATAAATCCATGCAATTTTATAAGTATGTTTGATGAAATAATACCTTAATGATATTCAGTAGTTAAATATTAATTGTAAACTGATTTTACTCTGTTTTGTTGTTTCATAACGACAATGCTACAAAAACGACAAATTATTTCAAACCAAATAATAAATAATTTAATAAACTGAAAGAAGAAAAAGCAATATATATATATATAGCAATTCAAGTTGTCATTTTCATATATATACTCAAATTTAGCAATACCAAAGCCTTGGCATCTTTGCTAGTTTAATTATAAAACATAGGATTTATTTTGTTTTATTTTACTCAGTTTTTTTCTCAGCAAAAAAAAAAGGTTTCACAATTTTCTAAGCTTCTGATTTTCATTACTTAAAAATTATTATTACATATTGGCCCATATTTAAAACTCAATTAAGTAAAAATACTGCAATCAAGTCATTTTGTTTTATGGGGAAAAAAAAAAAAAAAGGTTACTTGCGTTATTTAAACTTCAAAACAAGGAAGAATTGAATTATATAATTTTTTACGCCAAAAAATCAAATCTTAACTTCAAAATGAATAACAATTTCATTTTTCTCCATTTCTGTGATAACTTTTACATGTGAAAGGAAATGGCCATTCAAAATTTCACTACATATTGCTAGTTATACATCATAGCTTGCATGTAATATATTGATCAATTTATAATCAATGAAAGTCATTTTAAATTGTGTCAGAATGAAAAATCGCAATTTTGTATCAATTGAAATGTCGTTTTGATGCTTTTTTTTAATAAAAAAAATTGTTTATAAGAATTTAAAAGACATTACTTTGAATTTAAATGGAAAAAAGATATACAGTTTTATACAACCTAATGACATAACTGGTATTTAAAAACGAATTTTGATTTTTTTTACAGTTCTGAAAACAGAAAAATACTTGAAAGGGGCACACTATTGCATTAGTAATTAATTTACCTTCAATAAATGCATCGTTAACTAATTTTCAATAAATAAGTAAAAATGATTAACTTTTAGTTAATAAAATATCCCACTCATCAGAATTTTTAATTCAAATTGCGATTGTTGTAAGGAAAAACATGATATTGAAAATAATAAATTTTCTCCAGGCTCTCGTTATAATCAATATACTATAATATAAAGACATTAAATAAAAAAATATATAAATATCTATCAGAAAGATATATTTTCTAAAATACTTAATAAGTTTTTATCTAGAAAGAAAGTAAATTTTTTAAAAAATACAAAAAGAAATTAAATGAAATATACATAATTTTGTTATAACAATCCATTCAATTTACATTTAGAATGTATCAATTATACTAACACTATATTCCTCCAATGTTTGATTTCATTTGCCATTTGAGGTGTTGCAGTTTCCTAATGTTAATGTGATGGTGATTTTATTAAAATTCATTAAAATATTCTAAATTTCCAAAAATGCATTTTAAGACCTAATACTTATACAAGTATTTGCATTACTTTTAACTATGTCTTATGCTACCATTTAAAAAAAATTTTAATCTATGTTCTGACTGATATATAAAAAACTCAAATAGATTACATTATATTCAAAATTTCATACTTAGAATAGAAAGCATAAAATTTGGTTTTCATAAATGTACCTAAATAATTAAAAATGATAATTATTACAAATATAATCTTCAAAATGATTTATTCTTAAAAGTTACTTACAAAGTTCAAATATTGTACTTTCTCTCAAAAAAATGTTCATATTTAAATTAAAAACAAGCCTTTCTTTTTTAAAATATAAAATTCTTCCAACCCCAGCAAGAAAATTAATTAATAGTAAATCGTTCAGAGCATCCTTTCTTTAGAAATATTAAATAATTATGTGAAACAATCTTTGTATAACAAGGCAGATCCAATTTTTTTAAAAGATGTCAGTTTTATAAAAATGTTCTTTTTCTTTCAAATATAATTTTTAAAAAGCATCAGATTACTTAAAAACGAAAGAAAAATAAGCAGTTTAATAATACAGCGATGAAATATTTTTGCATAAAAAATTTTCTGTACATGAAAATAAGTGAAAAAATTAAATAAAATTTTTTATTATTTCATTTTTTTTATACAAAATGTAGGAAGATAGAAAATAAGTAAAAAAGAGTTGATATTTTTTTTTTAAATGATTAGAAAATTTTAAAACAATTTAGTATAAAGTTTACTTAGTAAAAAAAACCCAAAACAAACTAACCTTGGGTTTCCTCGAAGAGCAGCATGGTGCAAGGCATTGAAACCATTATTGTTTGTAAGACAAATATCTGCCCCATTATCCAATAGCAAAGTTAACATATCATCACGTTTCTTACTAATGGCATCATGAAGAGGTGTGTCTCCTTCTGAATCCTAAATTAAATAAATATAATGTTATCCATAATAAAATTTTAGGAACCTTTACTATTTTTATTACGATATAAATAAAATTACCTGCAAACTTGGACGACAACCCAGTTCTAATATACTTCTTACAACACCAATATGCCCTTTATTAACAGCTATATGCAAAGGAGTTTGCCTCCTTTTGTTACGTGCATTCAAATCAGCTCCTGCTCTAGCCAGCAATTCCATTACTCCAGGCTCATCACCAAAGGCAGCATGGTGAACAGCTCGATCACCATCCTTATCCTAATAAATTAAAATTACATTAAAACCACTTATTGCAAAAGAAAAGAAAGTGGATGATAGAAAAATCTCTATTTTGAAATCCGTATCGCATACAATAAGAAATTTAGTTTGAATATCAAATAAATATCACTTACCAAATCAAATTTTTAAGTTTTCACAAATTTGCAAACTAATATAACAATTAGAAAGAAATATTCAATTTAAAATTAAAAAGGATGCAATAAGAAAAAACAAAAGAAAGAAAAAAATTGATTTAAACTAAATAACAATTTTTACTAGAAGGAGCATTTTCATTCTGATTTTTTAATACCTTTATTATTAACTTCTTTAATTTATATTTGCACAGTAAAGTTCTTGCTTTTACATGAAGGATGCAAATTCAACATTTTGCTTTAATAAACATATTTACACATTTCAAATATAAGTTAACAACTTAAATTTAAAAAAATTCTATTTGAATACAATACAACAAATTTTAAAAAACTATCAATTCATGTAAGGGGAAAAAATTGGAAGAAAATTCATTATTCTATATTCTTTAAAAATATGAGCTCCATCATACAAATGGTGAAAGTAAATTTTCTTTATTATGCTCTTATTTATTTCCTACAAGTTATAATTTTTAAAGATGTAAGGTCCTTATTTTAGCTGAAGTAGAAGATTGTAGTATAGTGAAGTTACTTAATTCAACTGCTCTTTTTTCGTCTTTCCAAAGATGGTAAAATATTACATTTGTTTTGTTTTTTATACAGTTTTTCAATTTAGATAAACTATCTATTTTTTTTTTTCTATATTACTTTTTTGCATTTTTTATTTTTCAAATATTTTGATTCCATGTAGAATAAAACTGGTATCTATTTAACATTTTTAGTTTCACTATAACATGGCATGTGCCAAATCCAGTATTTTATTGATAGATTATACCTCAGGAGAGGAATACTTTGATTTATAACGAAATCTTTTAGAGGATCTTCAAATTACCAGTGCATTACTCAGTGCCTAGCACGGAGCTCAGTCATTTGCTCTTATGTTCTAGGTTTCGGAAAGAGCGATTCTTAAAACTCATCACAAGATTCAGAAAAATAACTTAGCTTCAAAAGTAATGACTTATATATGTGGACTGCATGCATGTCACCCATCAAGGAAAGCTGATCTCTACAAATCATTTCCACACAGCACAAGAACTGGCCAATATTAAGGTGATCATGAGTATGCAAGTGATAGCATCTCTTTAACCAGAAAAAATAACCACTCATATTCTTTTCAGCATAAAACTAACCAAATTAGCTAATGGAATGCCTTTTCTGTAACTGAACTTTGCAGATTCGTTATCTCAAGCACTACAGGCTTAGGCTGTCTCAGTCAGCTTCACTATCCAGCCCATCTTGACTCTAGTATCTAAGATGAGATCTGTCTTTTTTTTTTATGATTGTGATGAGAATTTGCTTTTGGTTTCATCTCTGCACCCAACTTTCTGGTCTGTCATTCTACAATTATTTGTTGTTCCCACGGACTAATTAGACAGGAAGCTATTGTTTAAAGTGGATTCCAAACCACTACAAACATCAATAGCACTGCTGGGACTTAAACCCAAAACTTGTGGTATAGGGTGAAAGTCACTCGACCATGAAGCTCCATACTTCATAGATTTGTCAACAATAAAAACTCTAAACTATCTTCCCAAGTATTAGTAACTATTGTAGGTACTATAATGGCAGAATATACTAAATTATAGTTCACTAGGCACAAAGAACCACTTTCTTTGTTAATAAATCCCAATAGTTCAGAAAAAGATTTTCTTTTACTGTTGAATATCTAATTTCCTTAAGCGTATTCAGTGTGGCAATGACCATAAAGAACATCATGGCTATAACATGCTCAAAGAGAAAGCCTGAGGGAAAATTTATAAAATTCAAAAGCCTAAATCATCCATCTTTCATTGAAGCTAGTAGATTATATCACCCAGAAAACAAAGAAACGTTCTCCTCTAAATTCCAATCTGCTTCCACAAATACACTCAGTATTCATTACTAAAGTAGAGATTGCCCAATTATTTTATTGCCATACTGTAGAAAAGCATAAAATGATTAAGGACATTTGTCAAGCTCAAGAAGCTTCTTTAAAAGAATCTTTTAAATCATTGTCAGAAAATTTCGCTACAGCACTAACTTCACTAAGAAATCATTAAACAGCTCTTCAATCCCCCAAATATCCATTATCAAAGATAAAAAGAAAATTAAAGCTAGAAAATCTGGATTCGAATTTTTGCACGCTCTTGACAATACTGTCAAAAACATGACCAGTTAGAAATAACTATTTAGTGAATTTAGTTGGCTCTTTATTTTAGATTTTTTTCCCAGTTCTTTGAAAATTTAACTATTGTTCAATAGAATACAAGAAGCGTTCGAGCCAAAAACTGTGGCTTTTCAAAATTTCTAATCATGTTCATGTTTTTGTCGTTCAGGAGACCTTTTTTAACAATGATGACGAATTTCATATGCCTAGCAAACTTATTTATAGAAAAGAATTAATCAAAAACCAAACAACATATTTTATTTCAATGCATTAAATATGAAATGCAAAGGGTAAAATTGAAAAAGGCTTTTGGATGCAAAATCCTATCTTCTTCCTGGTTATTTGATATGATTAACAACCTTCATTACAAAACAATATAAAGGATTAATTTCCAACAGAAAATTATGTAGCATTTTTGGTTTTAACATTTTTTAGACTTCTTTTCTGCAAAAGAAATTCTGCATAAAAAAAATATTTTGCAATATTTAAACTTTGAACAGTCAAACGTTGTTGATTACCTTCATATCATTATTATTATTATTTTTCAATTCCTTCTATTAGATCACACTGTCCCTATATATATCTTGTTCCAATTGTCAATTGTTAATAAAATACTTTTTATTCATCCTATTCTTTTTATTCAAGTTCATCATCAGCAAGGTCTCTAATTGTAAATCGACGGTTTGAAAGCACCAAATCTTTAATTTTTTGGACGTGAGCTTCTTCGGTTGAAGTTGATGGTCGGCCAGAGGGCTCTTCGTCTTCAACGCGTTCTCTGCCTTCTTCGAACTGTTTATATCACTTCTAAACATTTCTTTTTGATATAGGAATGCTCACCGAATGAATTCTGCAATTAATTTCCACAAACAAAATTTAATGCAAGTTCTTTGCTCAATTAATTCAGACATTTCAAAAACTGCTGGAATCAGTTTTGGCGTCTCACAAAGCCAAGTATGATTCATACACTAATGAATATTTTGAAGTCAAATTTCACACAAGACAAGGACAGTGCCAGCAACCTAAAGAAGAAAAAAAAAAATTGAAATTCCATATGGTTCGGGAATTTTAAATTGAAAATTGGTCGTCTTACTTTTTGGACACAGTAGTATGCAAACAATTTCGGAAAACACAACTATATTTTTAGAAAACAAAACGGGAAATGTTCGGAACTGGTAATGCCAAATTTTTGGAATGATTAGCTTCAAAATTTCTGAATTTTCGGAGAACAAACATCCTTGGAGAGACGAATTGTTAATTAAATAATTTATTTAATTATAATTAATTCTAATTTTATATTTGCATGTTTCATAAAACAACTATTGCTGGGAAATTCAGAAATTATCCTTTTTTCCCCTCATTATATATTTAAATCCCCTAAATATAATATTTAAGCTTATAATTATAAATATTCATTTGGTTCATATATTCATACTAGAAGACCCGGCCACGCATTGCTGTGGCTTTCTTGTATTTCGTTAAATTATTAGATACTATAATTGGTATTGTTATCGTTTGCTGTCGTGGTTTGATTTGTTGACATGAGGGCCCTCTCAGCAGGTCTACGTCGTACCTCACGCCTACGGGTATTGTTGAGATTAGATTTTTTTGGTGGCATTTTACTGAAAATGATAATTGAAAAAATACAATACAATTAAAATAAAATCGAGATATAATAATACATGACTTAAAAAAAAATTCACAATAAAATGTAAACGATTGTTAAAGGTACACGAACACGTTCGAATGAATATTTTTGAAATTTTTAATCTTTGTACACATTTTTGGATTGAATGTATCTAAAAACTAATGATTTCACATAAAAAAATTTCATTATTATTATTTTTATTTTTATTTTTATAAGCTAAAATAAGGGTAAAAATGGCCAAAACTTGATACTGTTACAAAACATGATAACTCAAAATCAAATCAATATTTTTTAAATTTCTAAGTTTGTATTTGTTTGTACTAACATATTACAGGGAATGGATCTCTGGTAAAATTATATCTTTATTATTTTGTGCTAGTTTAAATGCTGTCGACACAAAATTCTTTCAAATTTGCATGTAATTCCAAGCTTAACAATTAAAATAAAAAATATTTATGTAGCTATAATCATTTCAGAGTTTTATTACCTGTAAACATTTATGAAAAACATAAATACAAAGTTTTGTAACATTTGGATCAAAATTACTTGTGTTATGGTGCTTCACATGAAAACAAAAAGCATAAAAATTCATTCTGAGAAAAAGCTAAAAACAACTTTTAATTGGAGATAATACTTTTAAAAATGTTGTAAATATATTAAAATGCCCTTGAATTATCAAGTTCATAGTCTTATTTATTAAAAAATATAGTTTTATTTTTCCTTAAAGCTCTAAATATTTTCTGAGCTTTGTTTTGAAAAAGTTAAAATTTGCTCGAAAAAAATTTTTTTTTACAACTTCCTCCTATTTGCAAAGGCTTTTTAATATGAAATAACCTGGATTTAAAATATTTAGCCTTTTTTCAAGTGTTTTGATTAAATACATTCAAAACCTTTGAATTTCACATAAAAATATCAACTTTAACTATTTTTATACAATTTATTCTTTAAAATATGGATAAACATTGCAAAAATGTGATATTGTTGCAAAACTTGATAATTCAAAAATAAATAAAACATGAATAGGTTTTTCTTTTGCAAGTATTTTTATGCTGGGAATATCCTTATTTAGGTAATATACTGTTTTCAAATTTATATCTTAATTATTTATACATTTTTGCATGCTTAAAGTTTGTCGACACAAACTTTTTTTTACATATTTACAAAAATTCTTAGTTTAAAAACGGAAATAAAAATAATTTATGAATTTAGGTTAATTTCCATGTTCTATTCCTTTCATATATTTAAAGAAAACTTTTACATGAAGTTTCAAAGCATTTAAATAAAAATATATGGGTATTATGATGTTTTGAAGGAACACAAAATGCATAAAAATTCAAATAAGAAATAATTAAAACCAACTTCTAAATGTAAATAAAACAAATGTACATA
Source organism: Caerostris darwini (assembly GCA_021605075.1). Lineage (NCBI taxonomy): Eukaryota > Metazoa > Arthropoda > Arachnida > Araneae > Araneidae > Caerostris > Caerostris darwini. The sequence goes on along the minus strand of BPLQ01002433.1, from coordinate 13,420 downwards.
CATAAAAATGTTATTGAGCTTTAAATTCTCCTTTATTAATATAAACACTTATTTATTTGTTTTGTTTTCATTAAATAACTTCCAATTTAAAAGTACCATTTATCAATTTTCTTCGACAATATTCAAATCACTCAAATTTATAACTCAAATTCTTTGTTTTTCAAATAAAAAAAGTTTTTTAAAAAAAAATGTCCTTGATTTTCAACTTGCAACTATTATAATACCTTTTATAAAATTTTAATGTTATCATTATATCAAATAATTGCAGAGTTTACTTCATTTTGATACTTTTCAAAAAATCCTTAAAATTCATCATCTTTCTTTAAAATTATATTGTCTATATTATATTATCTTGCAGATCACATTTCATTTTAGAATTCTTAATCAAATACAACACATGTTGACAAACTTTAAGCATAGAAAAGTTCAATGTTTTGATTCACAACTTTTCATTCCATATATTTTATTCCAATTCAAATTCAAACTTAGAAAATAAAAAAAATATTGATAATCAAATCAGGTAACACTTACATACATTTGATTTATTTCGCATAGAAATAATATAAATTTCATACATTATAATTTTCACAAAATTTAAAGTAGTACATAAAACAATAATATTCAGAACATGAGAATTTTACGGTTATGTAGTACAGGCATCGAGACACGCCGCCATCTAAAAATAGTCATTATATTGTTCGAAAAAAAAAACACTACATTGGTCTGCCAAAGAAATTTTAAAAAATATTTAGGGGTGGACCCCCCTTATCACTTAGGGGTTTAAAAAATAGATTACGACCGATTCGCAGACCTACCAAATATGCAAAAAAATTTTCATAAGAATCGGTCGAGCCGTTTCGGAGGAGTTCGGCAACAAACACTGTGACACGAGAATTTTATATATTAGATTAAATTTCATTTTTAATACATCACATCTTTTTAAAGAAAAGCAAGCAGTTGTCAATTATCTATATCAATACAAATAACAAATTTTAGCATTCTGTATTGGAAGGTCTAAAATTACAATTGAAATATCTGAGATATAAGATTTTTTGGGGGAAAAATATAAAACAAAACTTTTGTCTTTTCAAATTTCAATATTTAAAAAAACCTTGATATTATGTTTGTTAATAGCAGAATCGTAAAATTAACGGAATTTTTGCATTAGTACCAGATTTGAGAAAGAAACATTAATATTAAAAAGAAAAAATCTTTAAAATTCACAAATATAACAAGATTTAAAGAATATGAGAAATAATTGACATTTTTAAGCTAAATGATGCTATTCCATAATATAAATCCGATAGTATTCAAAACAAAATTACATATATTAATAAATGTGAATTATGAAACCAATCAAATTTAATCAAATTGGAGAGAAAACGCAGATGTTTTATATGAAAGATTCTTAATAAACAGAATTGTCAATAAAATTAATAAACAATTATAGCTAATTCATTTACTAATTCTATAATTTGCGATCATAAAAGAAAAAACTTTTGTTTTTCAATTCCTTCTATTAGCTCACACTCTCCCTGTATATATCTTGTTCAAAATTTCAATCGTTCATAAAATACTTTTTATTCATCCACTCAAGTTCAAATGCATTTTGTTTGAACCTGTAGTGGATGACACTTGATGTTAATCTAGTTTTTTCAAATATTAATTCAGTAATTAAATTTAATTAATTAATTTTAGTTTTTTTTAAATTTAAGTTGCATATATCTACCAATAGATGACGCCAGATAAACTTAAATGAAAATTATTTATAAAGGACTTTCTGAAATATAGTGAAGAAATAAAAAAAAAATAGGAATTGACTTAAAATTTTTTTTTTTTTATATTACTGTTATTCATTTTTTCTTACTTCTTAAGAGGAATTGAATAAATAGAGATAAAGCATATTATGCGAGTATAAATCTCAAAGCTCCTCCTCAGATAGTTTTAAAAGCTAGTTTCATCTATTTCATAAAAAAATTAACTTTGATGAAAAAGAAATAATTTATTCAATAATATAAAGAAGAATAGCAACATACCTCAATTTCCACATTGGCATTGTGCCTCAAAAGAATTTTGATAACTTCAATATGCCCATTTTGACTAGCTGCTTGAAGAGCAGTATGACTTGCAAATACACCATTTACCTAATTAAAATAATTAATTTTGCAATTTAGAAAAAATAAATATTATAGCTCATATAAATCAAATGTAATAATTTATTATTAAAAAAGTCAGAAAGCTAAATTTTTTTTTTTCTAATTTAAAATAACCAATATAAAAAAAAATCATCAGATAAGAATAAAATTGTTTCCAATAATCTTAATAATATTTTATGTCTATTTATCAATCGTTTAATAAATAAAAGTATAATTATTTTGTAATTATATAAGCATCTAAAAAAAAAAAAAAAAAAAAAACCTAATTCGTATTAAGGGTGTCACAGTTTTTATATTTAGAAGTACTAAATTAGAAAAAAAAAAAAGTTGAAAATTCATGTTATACTTACATCAGCTTCGGGTCTTTTTAAAATTTCCTCACATTTCTGAGCATCCCCATTAGCAGCTGCCTTTACTAACTCTTCGTTGACATCTCCAGATATATGAGTTTCAAATAATTTTTTTAGAAGAGCACTGAGTCTCTCTGAAAAAAAAAAAAAAAAAATTAATATTTCATAAAAATTTATTTTACCAGATTGGACTAACATAACAATCTAACAATGTGACAGAATATGGACATATGTATGTAGAATAAAAATGTTAATTTTGATTCTACTGCTAAGCATCGACAAATACAATTACAAAATTTTAGTAGCATTGTTTAAATGTTTTATTTTATTTGTCCCTTTAAAGAATTATAGCATCATGACATCAATTAGTTATCCTATCAATAAGAATAGACATAGTAATGATAATGGACTTAATTATAGAATTCATAAAATCTTCTTATTAGAATTGTTACATAAAATCCTTTATTATCTGTAGATGTATAATTAGAGTTAGTAATGATACAGTGAAGTATTTTATAAATTTAATAGCAATTTAAGTTTTAATAATAACCCCTTTTGTTATACACATGCACTAAGTTAACAATTCTTGAAATGTGACAGAATAATAATAACAAGTTTTTGTATTTCTATAACGTTTAAAATGGTTTAGAAGACCAGAAAATTAAACTTTGCACAATATTCGTAATGACTGCTTTTGTTTGGTTAATTAATATTTTTAACTGTTATTGCAGAGTTTGTCTTTTTACTTTTTGATGCACATATGTTTTACAGCATTTAGTTTTATGTTAGAGCTACTGTGCCGCATATGATCTTAAAAAGTCAATATATCTCAATTTTATATTTCTTTGTTTCAATGGGACTGCGGAGACACATGAATATTTTTTTAACATTTGTTATTTTATAGTTTTATATCACAGATGGGTTTTGCTTTATAAAATTTCTTAATCACCCTCTTTTATTTATTTGTATTTGAAAGTATTTTTTATAATAATTTGTATTTTTCTATTTTTTGAATATATATACGATTAAATACTTTTTTCTTCTTTAATGTTAATCTCAAATTTTTTACCGTAATAAGCAAGAAAATTAACATCTACTGAAATAATTATTTTTAATTTTGTATGGTAGAAAATTTTAAATTCCCTCCTAAAATTATTAGTATTTTTGATTTTTTGTTCTAATTTAAAATAAATAAATTGTGACTTATGTATATAAAACAAATTCATTAAAATATATTTATAAATTTATATCATTTCAAGATATTCAATGTCTTAAAGTTAATACCTCCACTAGAAGTTCCTGGAACTGCACCATCTGAAGCTACCTTTGTAACTGCAGCAGGATTATACGTCCAAGATGTACCACACACTTCAACTTTCAAATCATTATCATGATAGATTTGCTGAACTCTACCAATTTTGCCTAAAGTCTAAATAAAAAATTAATCAAAATCAAGATTCTTAATAAAAAAAACTTTTTAAAAACATTCCAATAACAAATGTGAAATTTTTAAAATATTTACTGGTAGCATAGCTTCAGCCCATTCACCATGTCCTCTCTGTAAGATCTTGATTCTTTCTAAATCTCTACAAATTTGCACTAAATCTCCAACAACAAATTGCTGTGAAGAGCCTCCATCATTAGGAACTAACGTAGATGAAGAAGCTATTGTATTTACTTTAGTAAGAACAGCAGGATTAAAAGTCCACCTGAAATATATAAAAATATGAAGTTAAAATGATAAACATTCCCAATTAAATTTAGCAACTCTTAAAGGATTATACAAGATAAATTTCAAAAAAAAAATCTTGCATAATCCCTCTACTGACTCTACATTGAACTAACCTTGAAAGTATCAGACAATATGTATGTTTTGGATAAATTTTTCAATTTATCCAAAAATAAGTTTTATAAGTTTTGGTTAATATAATAAATTAACTATCTTTGCTTTTATGGTTATAACAATTTAATGATTATTTTTGCATTTGAAGGTCGTGTCCAAATAAATTAAGTTTATAAAGTCAGCTCTCATAAAACTCCCATATTTGGCATCTCATATAAACTTGGTGAATGGTCAGGATAGAGGGATAAAGGGATTTTTTTCAAACATATTTTCAGTCTTTTATATATTTTCTTTTTTATTTGAAATAAAAAAAATGTAAATTTCAACGAAGAAATATTTTAAATATGCATTTACAAAATATATCTATACATATCTTTTTGGTAGGTTTTGATGATGTAATTATTTGTAGTTTTTTCATATGTACTATAAGATATAACTAACATAAATATATGCATAATATCAAACCTGCATATATAGCCTGATAAGGGCTCATAAAAGAAAAATCGCCAAACATTGCTGTGGATACTTCATTAATATAAATAGGCAACCAATGTTTATTGTTTCTAATGAAAAACACGAAATTATAATCACAAGCATGCAACACTAATACCTCATTTGTTGTTTATATTAAAAGTGAAATCCTTATCTTGAACTTTACATACACATACTTATAAATTCTAAATAACTTTGAAACAGGCTACAAACCAAAAATGAAAAGCTAAAGTTTATGTCCATATGTTCAAATAAATAGGTTTCTAAACTAAATATTATTTTCCTTAAAAATCAATTAAATTGCAGGAAGAAATCTTATTGAGGGTACATTAAAATTACATTTGATTAGAAAATAGTAATTCCATTCCTAACATAAAAATACCAGTTTATATAAAATGATGGGCTGAATATAAATGAATTAAAATTACAAAAGCCAACAATTCTTGATAATGGATGTATACAAAGTGATCATATATAAGCTAATTACACAATCAGTGAAATTAAAATAATACAACCTAAAATGAAGTTTTTTTTAAATATAAAAATTAGTACTTTTGAAAATTTTAAAGAAACACCAAATTTTAACTTTAGCAACACTTTTTTCTTTTATAATTATGAAATTGCTTTTCAATTTTTTTCATTATGAGATTTTACCATGACACAGGTGATATAACTTTGTAAAGTATTTTTTAAAAATTTATATCCTATTTACAAATTAAATTACCTATTTCCACTAGGATAGGATACTACTATATCTGAATCTTCATCAATACCAACTACTGCTCCAGTAGTTCCAAGACACTATAGAAAATAAGTAAATATTAAAAATAATTTCATAAGGGGGAAAAAAAAGTTAAGCCAATTTAAATTTCAGTAAAAGGAAAATTAGTATAAAATTTCCACCATAAAAAATAATACAATTTCTAAAAAATTATACAAAAATCATATAAATAGATATTAATCAGAATTTCAAAAGTATGAAATAAAAAATAAATTGAAAAGAAAAGTTTTAGTTTTAAATAAAAATCAATTTAATTATTGCTATTGTTTGCAATTTAATTATTGTCTGAATTTTTTTTAAGGATAAATATATTTATTATAAATCAGTACTTATAATAATAAAAAATTCTCAAGTTAATTTTAATAAAACATTTTTATTTACTCATATTTTTTACAAAACAATAAATAATTTTGTAAATAATTTAAAAGAACAACATAAAAATAACCAATTAAGATAGATTTAAGTAAAAATATACGTTGTAGAGCAAACTAAATATATGAAAGGATAAGCTATTTTTAAAAATATTAAGAATATTTCTACAGACATAATTTAACTTTACTATTTAATTTATTTATTTAAAATAATGATTATTTATCATAATATACCTCAAACATGCCATCAGTCCATCCACCATGCCTATGTTGCAAAGATTGAACAATTTCTAGTTCTAAATCAACATTTACATTATCTCCTATTTGGAATCCATGTATTCCAGCACGTCCCGGACCTTGACCTGGAAAAATTTCAATGGAAATATATTAGAAACTATTCATAAAAAATTATAAATATACAATAAGAATATTTTTTAAAGAAATAATATTAAAGCAAACTTTTTTTCCTTTAATATTTAAAAAACAAAGAAAAAAAAATAATAAGCTATGTAAATAAAATCAGTAAACATTATCAAAATGTTGTTGCTTACAGGGTTTTTTGGATTTTTCACATGTGTACATTTAGGCTAAGAAAATTTTAGTCTAAGCATAAAACAAAATTTATTTCTTGCAAAGAATATGCAAACAATAATCAATGTAATTAGAACTAAGAAATTACAATAGACAAACATAAAATGATTTTTTTGAAAACTCTGTTGGGTATAATTCTGAGTGAGAGGTCACCTCAAAGAGCATATGAAATAGTATTTCTTAAAATACTGATAACTCATTGCCTAAATGAAAAAAGAATTGTGTTGGAAAGGAGAAACTTAACACAAATGGATTGAAAAAATTCAAAGAAAACTGTGATAGAGAAATGAATAGCCAACTGCCTGATTATAATTTTTCCAATATAATTCCAACTGTCAGATAGTTATCCTCTAAAAATTTTTCCTGGAGAGTACTCAAATGTATATAGTACCCCACAACATCCATAAGTCAGAAAGATTCAGATTCAGCATTGCCTATGGTGCACCATAAGAAACAGAATCTGTAACAATATCCAATATATTGAAATTTTTAATTAAATATAGTTGCATCCTGTGATATCAGTGGAAAATAACAATAATCAAGTACATGGCAGAAATATTTAAATACAAATGCCAGCTTACCAAGTAAAGGAAGGTGATCCTTATAGACAGCTCCACCTTTAGCATCACTAACAACTTTAAGGTCGGCCTGAAATTATGATATTCCAATTAATTTTCTTTAAAAAAATTTAAAGAAAGAACAGATAAAAAAGGCTACAAATTAATAATTTTTTTAGATTAGACAACAGTAAATAGAATTAAACTATCCAATTAATTCAAAACAATAAATTTAAACATACACACTTATTTTCTAATTGCCATGATTTAATTATTCAGACTATCAACAAAAATATAAAAATTTCACTACAATATATATTTCAACCATATAAAAATGGAAATAAGAATACAAAAAATATCAAAAGTAAAAGTAGTGAAGTATTCATACCATTCCTTCAAAACCAACACGATACAGATTTTTGGCACCATTATCCCACATAACATAAGCAGCACTACGAGGACTAGCAGCACTCCAATCTTGTATTTCTGTAACCTTTCCACGTCGACCATTTCCTCCATCTTGATCTTCCCATTGCCAATCAACTCCTCTAACAACTCGAGCTCCAGGAAAGATACCTCGAACAGCTATTTTCTTACTTTTGCGTCTCGGATCAACTAAAGCCCTGATAAAAAAAAATCTAATTGTATAAATCTCAAACATAATAAATTCTCTTAATTATGTTTTATTAAAAACTATAATGTGATAAATTATACTAATAGTAAAAGAAAAATGGGAATATTTCTGTAAAGGGGTAAAGCACAGTATTGTAAGTAAGACAATATCTAATAACACAGAGTAAATTAATATAACAGGTCCAAATAATTGTAATAATTATTATTTAATCAATCTAAGATAAATTTAAAAAATGTTATAAAGAAAAATAGTTCAACAATTGCTTTTTAGCAGTTGCATATAACTTGTGGGAGATTCACACCCATTCTCTTTCACATATATATGCCAATCAGTTCTTCCATGTCTGGTTCAAATAAGCACATTTTTCAAAGTATTAATAATAAGACAAAATTAATATGCTTTAAATTTAAGAGGGAAAAATAGTCAGAGGGTATATAAGAACTATGACAAAAAAAAAATTTCTGTGATGCATAGAAATATGCAAGAATCAATTTTGATAATATAAAAAATAATAAAAATATTTCTTGAAATTTAATTTAAGAAATCTAATTTAAAGAGAAATAAATTTTTAAATTCTTCAGCAGCAATTTTTAAATTTGCTAGATAATCAGCATGACAATCAATCATAAACTTAGAGTCACATAAAGTATTTTTAATATTTTTATTTTTTTCTATTTTTAATCTTATCTTTCTTCTAAGGACTTTTTCATCCAACATTGATATGGAATAAGCAATTCAAAAGTTTCAAACTTTATTTTTAAACAGTCTGTTTTTTCTCTCTTACAGTGAAGTTCTATTTTTTATCTTTTAGGTTTAAAGATAATAAATAAATAGAACTATTATTATCTCTTAAGTTTTTTTAAGCAATGATTAATTTAAAGGAATTTTTGCAGAAAATCCATAGAAAAAAATTTACAAATTATGTAATACATTGTCATATAATTCAGAACAGAAAATTTTAACACATAATACATGGATTATAAGCAGGAAATTATGATAAATAAAAAGTAACGCTGGCAGCAATCTCAAAATAACAAAAATTTATATTAGAGATACATATAAAAAATATGAAACCTTTCACTTCCAGGAGTTGTAATTCTGAAGAATCTATGTCTCAAGTGATGCTTGTCTCCATGATAACAAATTGAGCATAAATCATAGTTTGTACATTCAGCACATTTCCACCGAATTCCAAAAATAGGTTGTTGGCGGCAAGTATCGCACATTGTTCCTTCATGTCTAATACCTATCATGAATTATAAAATATACACAGTCTATACAAAAAATACCTAAAAATACAATACTTTAACACAAAAAACATAATTTTTTAAAATTAAAAAAAATATAAGAAAATAAAAAAAAATTATTATGATGCAAGAATGATACGTATAGATTTCATATTAAGATCATTTAAAATTTTTCAATTAGAACAATTTTACCTTTCAGAATTCAAATCCTCTTTCATGAAAATTAATTCATTCTTGTTAAACATATCAACATTTGTCTTACAAAAATTTTAAAAAAGCACTTAATATATTTTAAAAATGCATGGGGAGATTTTTTAAATTTATTATTAGGTAAATACAATTCTATACACTTAAAATAATAATAGCCATAATTAACACTAAACATTGAGTTTTCTTGCCCCTGAATGCTATAATTGTGCCATATACAATAACTAGATCTTCTGATCCCTCTTGCATACTTGTTTCCTGATGATTTGCTGACAATTTGTCTATAGTCAGGCAATTAAAAAATTTCCATGGAAAATTTAACTTGATACATAATTTAAGCATATACTCATATATGTTGGATGAAAATTATATAAAAAACAAATACACACAATCTGCAACAGAATGAACAAGGTAGCTTTTAGAAAAACAATGTCCATATTAATGATTGCAAACATCCTCATGCAAGAACTGCTTTTTAGAAACAAGGAGATTTAATTACGACTATCTCAGCATGATAAGCATCTCGCATTGATAGCTTACTTGGGGGGAGTTTTAAGTTTTCTCTCAGGTAGCATGAAAGTGAGTATCAGTTTCCTCCAGCAATATGCTCTAATTATTATCCCTAGATGAGCTGCTCATGTACGCCCAAATGGAAAAAAACAGCCACTAATTTACACCAAAAAAATGCACAAATGACACAATGCAAAATTTATAATACATGCTGGTCATTTTAATTTATCTTTTCATTTAATATGCTGGTCATTTTAATTTATCTTTTCATTTAATATGCTGGTCATTTTAATTTATCTTTTCATTTAATTTTCCTGTCATTTTAACTTTCTTCTGTCATTTTTTTATAAGCTGAAATAATCCTTTGCTTCTTTTCAATACTACTTAACAAATAAAATACCTTATGATGTTTATTGTAACTGCCAATACCATATTTTAAAAAGTATATAAAATGCTGAAATAAAAATCGTAAAATGATGATGATAATTACAAAAGTTATTCCCCTAATGATAATTACAAAAATTATTCCCCTAATGATAATTACAAAAATTATTAAGGGTATCAGATTTTTTTTATTTTACCCTGACTGAACATAAATGAACATGCCTGAATTTAAATGCTATTTTATACTGAATAACCAGCAAATCTTTCTGATAAACATTTTTGAAATCATGAAAAGACTAATGATCAGTTTTTAAAAATGACAATAAAAACTCTTATTCATAAAAAAGATTTCCATATTTTTAATAATAAATTTTATCTAAAGGAAATATAGAGAATCATGCTGCATAGTTTGAAAACATTAGCATAAGTTGTAATAAATGTTTCATATAAAAATAGCATATGAAGAACTATTTATTTTTTTTTCTATATGCACAATAGAAAAATTAAAGAAATATTTCAAATTTAAAGTTTTCATTAAGCATCATAACGTTAATGAATTAGTTAGTTTTTAAATAAAGTAAAATAACAATTTAAATTTTATAATTTAGTGATAAATGAGTATTTAAAATTGATATCTGTTTCAGTACATTCTGAAGAAACAATGATAGCTAAAAATATATGGCAAGGCTTCAATTTTATAAGATTGATGAGAATCCACAGAAGTTTAGTACTATTTAAAATCTGACTTGAAAGTAAAGTTTTTAAATAAAATATTTTAATGTTTCAGAGGGAAAATTCAATTCTTCAGTTCAGCAAAATTCAAAATTCAGTTCAGCATTAAATGCAATTCTTGTCATGCATATTTCAACTCTATTATGTATCTCCTGCATTACAAAAAAGTAAAAAAACATAACAATTATACAAATGCTTTGCAATAATGTAACTCTAAGCTCAGAATAATAAATTATTCATACTTTAAATGAAATGATAACAAGTAATTGATACTGAAACGCATAAATATACAACATAAAACTAAAAGAAAAAAAAAAAAAGAAGAATGCTCTGAACAAAAATAAAATATAAATTTCATTTACTTTTAAAAATTCGCAGATTATTCAATGTTAATCATTTGTTTTGTAAGATAAAATGTCATGATTTTCAAATTGATTTAAAAGTTAAATCCTATCGATTTATTATACAATCGTATTGAATATCAACACTTATTTTCTTAATATATATATAACATAAATAAAATCTCATTCTAACCAGTTGGTGCACTTTCCACAATTCGAAGATCGTAAGCACCGGAACATCTGTAATTTGCAGCTGTTCCATTGTCCCAAACAACCACTACTTCTTCAGGAGATTCAAAGTTTCTTACAGTTCCTAAATGCCCCTCGCCGCCGTCTTGTTTGCCCCATTTCCAGTCAATTCCTCTCATTACACGAGCTCCAACACCTTCCATAGTATTTATTCGAGCACCTCGAAAATTGCTCGTATTTCCACCTTCCATACTTACTAAGTAATATTAAAAGTCCTGGAAGAAACATGCGACATTGAAACCACAAGTGCCTTGCTAATCGTAACTATAGTTTCGTCCGTCTGGTCTCGCAATCATTTACAGACAGGAAACAGTTTACGAAGCAGAAAGCGAGAAAGTACGTGATATTGTAGAGTCCAATATTTGGCAAGAAATCGCGAAAACGATTTTTATATAAATTTGCATATATTTTTCCCTCTATGCTGCTGATAGAGAGTAAAACTGGGGAAAACACATGTCAGAATATAAATTTTGCACATATAGAATGCAATTAATAATATATCATAATAATATTAAAATCAAAATGTCAGCATTTCCTTATGAATGTGGAAAAACATTCAAAGTAAAATGATATTCAGATCAACACGAAAAAAGCTACCGTAGAAAATAAAATTAAAGGATTCATTCATGTATTGAAAAAGGTTGTCCATTCACTTGTACTGAAATAGATAAATTTTGTAAACATTTGGAGGCAGATCATGGAATTTTGTGAATCGGTGTACGTGAACGGAGTACCTTGGTCGCGAAGCGACCAAACCTCCTAGTTGCAACATAAAAATATTGTCAGTCGGCTCAAGGCCCATAGTAAATGTAAAACACATTGCATAATTTTAAAGTAAAAATAAAAACTTAGAACTTGGAAACTTGGGTTGTTTGAGTTGCTAGGCCATTAATGAAGACCTGCAATTTATCTACCTTGTTATCCGCGTTTCTAATTTGTTGGAGAAGTTCTCCAGAGTTTTTTAATTCCGAGAAAAGGGATACAAATTCTTTCATAAGTAGCAAAGCATTTTGGATAAAGGGGGCTTGATCCGCAATGCTCCGTAAGTGAGTCAATTGATTTTGGGAGAAGTCATTGTTGATGGAGTGGCGGTATAGTCTATCCACTGAAATATTAATTTGTTTATTTTTAATTGATAGAAGAAAGTTTTTCGGGGATCTTTGCAATACCAAATAGGGTCCTTCATATGGGGCTTCTAAAGGTTTTTTAACTCTGCCAATTCGCAGAAACACATGTGAGCATGTGTACAAATCTTTTGGAATGAAGATCTTTTGTTTACATTTGTTTTTGGATTGGTATGGTTTTAAGTCTGCCGTCTGTTTTCTGAGATTACTTACGAAATTATCATCAGATATTGGCAATCTGGATTCTTCAAAGAATTCGCCTGGTAGTTTAATAGTTTTGCCATAAACCATTTCAGCTATTGTATACTTAGAGTCCTCATGTAGAGCAGCTCGCAAACCCATAAGAACCGTTGGTAATGTGTCCGTCCAACGAACGTTGTTATGACATCTAATAGCTGTTTTCAAGGTACGGTGAAGACGTTCAACTTTTCCATTACTCTGAGGATGGTAAGAAGACGTATGGTTTACTTTAACACCACATAGCGCAGCTAAACTTCGAAATAGTTCTGAAATAAATTGAGTGCCTCTGTCAGTAATAACACAAGTAGGTACACCAAATCGGGTAATCCAATGCTCATAAAAAGCTTTCGCTATACTTTCTGCAATGATATTTGATAACGGTACCACTTCCATCCAAGAGGTAAACCGATCAATACACGTCAAGCAGTATGTGTATCCATTAGAAGGTGAATAAGGTCCAATTAAATCTATATGAACGACACTAAATCTCTCATCTGGTGCTTGAAATTGTGAATATTCTGATTTGGTATGTTTAGTTATTTTATTTTTCTGACAGTTGATGCAAGTTTGAGTCCACTGTTTAACATCTTTTTTCATATTTGGCCAAATGA
>BPLQ01002432.1:0-26402 GCA_021605075.1 Caerostris darwini | reverse complement strand
AGATCATAAAATGATACACGTGATATGAATATTATTCAGTCGCGTGAGCTCATGCTTTTATTTCTAGATGGTATTATTTAAAGAACATCATTTTCAGATTTAATTTTCAAAGCAGCACAGTATCCGTTCAAATTCAAACTCAATTTAAAATAAAAAAATTTCGTTTGCCAAAATTTTCAATTTAACGGGACTATTTTTTTACAAAAAAAATTTAGATATTTATAAATCAACCTAACTCATTTTTAATTCGAAATGGAGGACAATCTCAAATCAGCATTCGATATCTTTTCCCAAAATGAAGGAGCAAAGGATGGCAAGATCAATTTCGAAGGAGTCAAAAAATGGCTGAAGCAATCTGGCATAACCGGCAAAGACACCGGAATCACCGATTCTGATGTAGATACGGCCCTTTCAAAGTCTTCAAAAGATAAAAAAACGGTTGATCTTTCTGAACTGAAAGAGTGCATGAAGAACATTTCTCAAGACAAGAAGATAGATGTCAAGGAGATCTTAACAAAACTTTCCGCCGGAGGTGCCATGAAAAGTGTAAAGCAGGGAGTAGAAGATGTTAAAGCTAAGTTTGGAAAAGAAGAATCTAAATGAACACTTAAATTCCTCATTGGGTATTTGCATCACATATTAACAGTTTATATAGAAATAAAGACGTATTTTTCAAAAAATATATATTATTGTTTTATTTATAGATTATTTAGCTAAAATGAAGTATAAAGATGCACCTATTTTGTTACCAAAAGTTCAACGTAAAATTTATTTAGGTGCTTTTTTTTTAATGTTTTTATCATCAACATCGAAAAGTTGATGAATATCAACTAAGCCTAGAATGCGATAGGCGTAATCTGCATTCATAGAAAATAGATTGGTTTGAAATTTAATCATATATATTTGGTAAAATCACAGAACAGGGGCAGAACAGATTTGGCGTCAAAAATTCTTTTCGCCAAAGTTCGCCAGTTAACTGGTTGCAACTATAAGTGAAGATAATTGCAAATAATGCTAGAAATTAGGATAACTACATTTGGCGACTTATCACTCACTTGCAACCACAAAAAATCACTAAATCCCTACGGCCCACATTTTGCTATTTCGCCTAATATTTTTTTCCGGAATATGGTGCCAAATTCATTACTTTCAAATTCCGCATACCTCAGAAATTTAAACTAACTACTGATGTCTAATTCCGTGGTTTTAAAAATAGCGCCAGCTAATCTATTAAATTGCATTATTACCATATGATAAAACCAATTAAATACCAAGAAAATATAAATTATGCAGAATAAAAATTATGGATTCATATTTTTGATGAAAAAAATACCATAAAAGTATTAAGTAATGTGTATTCTCCGATGTTTTATGCCCTTCACTTTCCGGAATAATTAGCCATCGCCAAGAGGCAATGAATATTTTCAAAGGAGACTTCCCTAGTTACTTTAATTTCTCATGAATTTCGGTAAAAGCCGTAAAAATGGCCGAAATCGCCAAAAAAAAAAAAAAAAAAAAAAAAAAAAAAAATGACACGGCATCTAACATCGTAGACTCCCCTAAATAATTAGATATAAGAGATTTTAAAGATTTCTCAAGTTCATTTTTGCTGAATTTTTAAATCATGGTACATTGTTTGCGACATTTTTTATTCCGTGCAAACTTATGAGAACTTTAGGATTACCATAATATTAAATTAATGGCCAAATTGCAAAATTGGGACAGTTGGGATATGGCGATTTTTTTGTGGTGCCAACTGGCCAATAAGTTGCCAAATGAATAACTCGGGTTCATTGAACTGCTTGAACTTGAACTGTATGAACTCTTGAACTGTTTGTCGGGTTTCTTGAACTTTGCAATTCACTACACTTATAATCGCAACTCGTTATTTGGAGCACTTTGGCGAAAAGATTGTTTGATGCCAAATCCCAACTGCCCATATTCTGCGATTTTACCAAGTTAATTACTTTTAGAAAAAAAAAATGATTTGGAGCAAGGTCATGCGATATTGCAATTTGAGGATTTTGCTCTTTAGGGTTCCGATTTCACTCTCTTTTCCGCGCCAAAGGTAATCATCAAAAGACAGCGAAAAAAATACAGCCACGGTCATTTTATAGTTTAGGAAGAGAGTTGGCGAAATTAGAAAAGAGACGAAAGTAAATTCCTACTGTTTTTTCATTATATTTCAGAAAGTCCTTTATAAATAATTTTCATTCCTTTGTTTTAAGTTTATCTGGCGCCCTCTATTGGTAGATACATGCAACTTAAATCTAAAAAAAACTAAAATTAATTAATTAAATTTAATTACTGAATTAATATTTGGAAAAACTGTATTAACGTCCAGTGTCATCCACTACAAGTTCAAAAAATGTATTTGAACTTGAGCAGATGAATAAAAAGCATTTTATGAACGATTGAAAATTTGAACAAGATATATATAGGGAGACTGGGAGCTAATAGAAGAAATTGAAAAAAAAAATATCGCCAAATAAACAAGCGGAACCCCAAAGTGCATACTTTCTGCACTTTATCGTATGCAGCACAGAATAGAGATCAATCTAATGTTTTTGTTCTTTTTATAAAATTCCAAATTATATCATTAGGATAGAGCTCACTAAAATAGATAAAGTTAGCAAGCCAGCTAAATGAAATAACAAAACTTATTAATTCAGCTGAATAATGAATGATTAAAAAAATTTAGTTATATTTAGAGAAGTAATACAGTAATTTCATACATTTCGAACACTTTTTTTTAAAATAAAAATAATGCATAGATGCTCGAAAACTGTTCAACTGTCACATAAACTGAATTTAAAATGTCGACTTCGCGATTTCAAAAACTGACATACAATTACACTATAATAAATTTTGTTCGAAAATAAAAACAATTAATTTCATTTCATAAAATATGAACGATTTCACATTATAAAAATATGAACGATTATACATCACTTATTGAAAAAAAGGGAGGTTAACTCGAATTTTCAGAATCGTGTCTGGCATATGACATTTTATATAAACTTTATATTCATGTTGGTGTATAAAGTAAAATATTGTTGATTAATTTTTGTTGTTTTAGCTGTTATATCTATTTTTTTATTCTTTAGTTTTAATTTCTGCCAATCTTTTCATTATTAATGGGAGACGTTTCACATCAATTTGTATGTTGATGTTTAAATGTTTAAAAATTTGTTATTATGTATAAATAAATTAATAAAAAGGCGTGGTCAACAAGTGCAGTTATAATGTAAATATTTCTTACAAAAAATTAAATAACTTAAGTTTAATTTTTGTAAATTTTTCGATGTAAACATAATTTGGATGAGCATGGAATACTTTACCTTGTATCAGATATATTCCAACTTTATAGAAGATTCAGGAATGGCAACTTACAGCAATTCATTAAAAGGGAGATATACACTGAAGTGACAAAAGTCATGGGATACCTCTTAATATCGTGTCGGCCCTCCTTTGGCCCGGCGAAGTGCAGCAACTCGACGTGGCATGGACTCAACAAGTCGTTGGAAGTCTTCTGCAGGAATATTGAGCGATGCTGTCTCGATAGACGTCTATAATTGTGAAAGCGTTGATGGTGCAGGATTTTGGGCACGAACAGACCTCTCGAGGATGTCAGATAAATGCTCGATAGGATTCATGTCGGGCGATCTAGGTGGCCAGATCATTCGTTGGAATTGTCCAGAATGTTCTTCAAACCAATCGCGAACAGTTGTGGCCCGGTGACATGGCGCATTGTCATCCATAAAAATCCCATCGTTGTTTCGGTACATGAAGTCCATGAATGGCTGCAAGTGATCTCAAGTAGCTGAACATAAGCATTTCCAGTCAATGTTCGGTCCAGTCGCACCAGAGGACCAAGTCCATGCCATGAAAAAAAACAGCCCACACCATTACGGAGCGACCACCAGCTTGAATAGTGCCTTGCTGACAGTTTGGGTCCATGGTTTCGTGGGGTCTGCGCCACACTCGAACCCTACCATCAGCTCTTACCAACTGAAATCGTGAATCATCGGACCAGGCCACGGTTTTCCATTCATCTAGGGACCAACCGATATGCTCACGTGCCCACGGGAGTCGCTGCAAGCGATGTCGTTCTGTCAGTAAAGGCACTCGAGTCGGTCTTCTGCTGGAATTCCCCAAGAAAGCCAAATTTCTCCGCACAGTTCTAACAGACAAGTCCCTTATACGTCCCACATTGATTTCTGCGGTTATTTGACGCAGTGTAGCTTGTCTGTTAGAATTTACGACTCTTTGCAGACGTCGCCGGTCTCGGTCGTTAAGTGCAGGCGGTCGACCACTGCGCTGTCCATGGTGGGATGTTATGCCTGAAATTTCATACTCTCGGCACACTCTTGACACAGTGGATCTGGGAATGTTGAATTCCCTAACGATTTCCGAAATGGCATGACCCATGCGTCTAGCTCCAACTAACATTCCGCGTTCAAAGTCTGTTAATTCCCGTCGTGCGGTCATCATCACGTCAAAACCTCTTCACATGAATAACTTGAACAGAAATGAAAGCTCTGCGAAAGCACTGCGCATTTATACCTGTTCTACGCGATGCTACTGCCATCTGAAAATTTGCATATTGCTATCCCATGACTTTTGTCACTTCAGTGTAAAGTTCATAATTGTACCTTTTATTTTTTCCTCTTTTAAGCATTTATTCCTTATTTAGAAATTCGAATAATAATAATAATAGAAAAAAAATTATATATATACATATAAAACTGTTTTCTTTTATTAATTAAAAAAATTAACAATTATATATTAATAAACATATGTATATATATATATATCATTCACAAAGCAGGAAATAGAGGTTACTTTGCAATCAAGGCTCTCCGTCAACCTGACAAATCGTCGTCGACGTCGTCAAAATTATTTACAAGTAATATAAAAATTAAAAAAGAATTCTCAGATACTACTTCAGAAGAAATACGAAATTCAAGTCTTTTTTCAACAAATACAATATTTCAAAATAGTAGCATATTGTTGCTACATAGTTGTATGAATTACTGTTAACTGTTTAGCCTGATTTCGCCTTCTAAAAAGCAGTAACAATTTACATGTAATCCGATTAGGATGTTCTTAAAAATGTATACTCTCAATAAATCTAGCAAAATAAATTAAACTGTTAAGCAAAACATTTCATCTAATGTATATCGAGTTGTCGTATTATATAATCCTAACTAATCTTCTTGGAAAAATTTGCAATGTTTAAGTTTTATGTTGCAAAAATGTATAAAATGAACTACTTACTTGGTAAATATTTTGAATTTTTTTTTGTTTACTGACAATTTTTGTTTATTTCAACATATGTTTAGAAAATTTTTTTTTTACTGCCTGATTATGTCAATATATGAGAAGAAAGGAATTTAAAAATCCCTAATTTTAAATATTAATCTATGGGGAGGTTAAATAAAAAAAATTCTATACACAAATGCACTCGAGTCTCACATGAACTCTGAACTTTCTGAGTTATTTTTTTACATTTTTTTAAACAGTGGGTAGCACTTTTGGATTCATAACGTTCATGCCTAAAAAGATATAAAGTTAGAAAACTTCCAGCAATGCACGGAAAGATATATACTTCTCAATGAAAGAAAAACTCCAAAAAGTAATTTAACTTTTCTTATGGGAGAATCTCTTTCACAAGCTACAACAAGTAATAATTGCAGTGCTCCACCAGCGGAGTTCGGCTATCTCATAGTAGTAGCTCAAGAAATAATTTGACTTACTTATGGGAGAATCTATTTCACAATCTTCAGCAAGTAATAACTGTAGTGCACCACCAGCAGTGTTTGAGTAGTAGTTCAAAAAGTCGTTGTATCTTATAGTAGTAGTTATAAAAGTATCTTATAGTAATAAAAATTATCTTATAGTATTAGTTCAAAAAGTAGTTTGACATTCTTATGGGAGAATCTTTTTCACAATCTTCAGCAAGTAATAATTGTAGTGCTCCACCAGCGGAGTTTGACTATCCTTTAGTGGTAGTTCAAAAAGTAATTTGACTTACTTATGGGAAAATCTTGTTCACAATCTTCAGCAAGTAATAATTGCAGTGCACCACCAGCATAGTCAAACTCATGGCAAGCAAAAATGGAACATAAGGACCATAAATGGGATTAGATGAATTGGAGTGACGATATATCATCATGCAAAAAAATCTTAACTTCATTTTAACAAATAAATCACAGTCTATTTAAAGCAAACATATTTACATAAAATTAAAATACACTTAATATGTCTTGACGTAATCTATATATTAAATGCTCGTATAATTAGCTAATTTTCATTTGCATTTGAACACACATAGCTTTCAGCTATTGTTCTCTCGGGACGAAAGTCTTGGAATAAGAAGAAAAATTGCGCGTAATATTACTCCCAACAAAATTAATAATTCATTACGCCACGAATATCTTGTAGCAGCTGGAAAAATTAATTGCGTGTACTTGTTTTATTAATCGCAAAAGAATAATAAATCTTTATAACAGAGACTACCTAATGAGTTTACTTTTTTGCTTTGACAAAGGCATCGAATACGAAAAGTTGTGTTTGATTTCTTTTTTAGAATGCCAAGTTCTGTACATCTTGTAGTCTTGTAAATTTTGTAAATATTGTAACTGCTTCAACATTTTAAGTTCACTCTTTTAATAAAGCTTATATCTTAATAAATCTTATAATAGAATAATAAATCTTATAATAGAAACAATGAGTAAGTCTGAAAATGTAAATCTTGTAGTCTTGTAAATTTTGTAAATATTGTAACTAATGTAAATCTTTAACATTTTTAAGTTTAAAACACTTTTTTAATAAAGCTTATATCTTAATAAATCTTATAACAGAATAATAAATCTTATAATAGAAACAATGAGTTTACTTTTTTCTTTTGATGTAAGGCATTGAATACGAAAGATTCAGTGTCTGATTTTTTTTTAAATGTCAGCTGTTCACTTATCTGAAAATGTAAATCTTGTAGTAAATGTAAAAAAATATTAATTTTAAGCTAAAGTAAATTAATGTAATTAATTTTGTAGCTAAAGTAAATCTTTAAAATTTTAAAGTTTAAAATATTTTTTTACTAAAGCTTGTAAATCTTATAATATCCTCTGTTATAATACATCTTATAACAGAGACTACTTAATGAGCTTACTGTTTTCTTTAACAAAGGCATCAAATACGAAAGGTTCAGTGTTAAGTTAAGGTTCAATGTTAAGTTAAGGTTCAGTTATGTCCAGTCAGTAATAAATCTTGTAGATAATGCACATTTTTAAAATAATGTATTTTAAAAATATTTTTTTACCAGAGAAATGTTAGAGAAAATAAAAAAGTTTTTAAATTTTAAACTTATATTTCAAAAAACGAATTTTAAAAAATTTTGTGTCTACTTGTTTTGATATGTATAGCATTATGAGAATAGGAATTCAACTAAGCTTTTTAAATATTAGAAAATTTTCCAATAATAAATAGAAATTGAAATTTATTTCATAGTTACAATAGTCTTTTTACTGCAAAATTAAAAAAAAAATCGAACACAAGTTTTTAGGAAGAAGATGACTAATTTTGAATATGTACATATTATATTCACAATAGATTTGTTTGGACTAAACATGATATACTATCGAATAGTCTAATTTATTCATTTGATATTTAATTCGAATTAGTCATTATTTATGACATTTATTTTTAAACAATTCGTCACCATTTAAGATTTTTTTTTTTTTTTTTATAAAAATATAATTTATTCCTACACAAAGCATGCACTGATACAAGGAAAAATGATAAAAATTTATTGATTTTACCTTAAATAATGTGAAAAATTGTTAATGCAAACTAAATTAATATTTTGCAACTAAATTTAATATTGTTAAATTCTTAGACTGTAAAACCATGAAAAACTTTGAATAACAAAAAGTTTTCATACTTACACTAATTTTGTGAAAAAAAATGCTTAATGATTTTCCTTTAGAAACAATATAAAAGTACGTTACATTTGCCATATGATTTTTACCATCTATTTAAAAAATAATAATAATATGCTTAGTAGTGACTTTTTCAAAGGAATAATAGTATTGACTAGCTTTATTGCGCTGCATTTTATAGGTTTGAATGTTTATCTTTTTTTTTTTCTTCTATTTTTTTTTTTTTGTACATTTCGGTTAACAGGATGCCAGATGCAAAGTACAATCTCAAAATACTCAAATGGGGTACTATGTATATTTCAACCCTATATAACATTGAGGGCAACGAATGCACTGACTCTTTAGCCAAAGAAGCCAGGGACAATGATCAACCCAGGACTACCATCACACTTGCAGATGCTAAACGCAGTTGCAAAAGCCGAATAATTCCTAATAACTTTAAGAAGCCACGAATCACGGACTTCAACTGCCCTAGGAAGTGGACATCAGTTATTAGCAGACTAGAGCTAATCATTGCAGAGCGATGGACATTCTCCCAGACAAGACTAGGGGAATACATCCCCTGCAGAAATTGCCCCAACGCTTTCCTAACTCCTAAGCACATTCTAGTCCCCAGCACTCATTCCCCATGTTTTGCAATTGGGTATGGTGCCAATCGAGGCCAACCTATTAGAAGTCCTGGTATAGTGAAGCAGCGCCATTTAGCGGCCGCTATCGTGAAGACTTTTGACTTGATCTAACTTTTGATTATTATATTTAAATCCATGGACGCGATAACAACAACAACCCTCTATAAATTTTAAGATTGCCTAACTATTAAATTACCATTCCTATATTTAAGAATAAGGAATGGTAAGATTGCCATTCCTATATTAATTTAGATTTTGTGTAAGTATCCATGATTGCCAACCAGTGGTACCCATTAGTTGAAGGAAACTTCATTTTTCATTCTATAATTTTTTCTGGATATCAAAAATATATTACGAGACTATTTCTAGCTGGAAATGCTTTCTGAGATAAGTTATTTTTATGGAAATTCGAAAACACAATAAATAATTTACGAAAAACAAAATGTGTTGAAACTCTATTAGTAGTATTAAATTTTTTTTAAAATTTCAATTTAAATATTATATATAATACATCTTACAAAACGAAAATAGTTAAACTATATATTTCTCAAAATTATCATAAATAAAGATTGAAATTAATTATTTTTTTCAACATTTTAATAAAAATTAGCAAAGCAGTTTATTTCTATGGCAATTTAAGATAAAATGTTTCTATCATGAGTCAATATTTTATCATGTATAATTTGATCAACATCATTTTAATCATTTTTGGTTAATAAAGCTTTCTTCGGAAGAGCAACCCCACGCTTCTATCTTGAAGTATAAATGAGTTGCATTTGGTCGAAGCCCATTGAATTGGAAGTGACATGCATGCTAAAAATAAGACAAAAAGATTAAGAAGATACAACACGGTCCATAAAAGAACATGTTTTCATTTATAATTATACTATTATTATATTTGGATATAGTATTTATATATAGTATTTTTCATAGTATTTATACATAATTTAGTATATATTGTATTTTTTATTATAGTTGAATTCATAGATGAGTTGCATTTGGTCGAAGCCCATTGAATTGGCAGTGACATGCATGCTAAAAATAAGACAAAGATAGGAAGATACATAATGATTCATAAAATAATGCGTTTTCATTATAGTTATACTATTAATATAGTTGAATATAGTATTTATAAATAGTGTAGTATATGTAGTATTTTTTATAGTATTTATACATAGTATAGTATATATAGTATTTTTTCATTATAATTGAAATATAGATGAGTTGCATTTGGTTGAAGTCCATTGAATTGAAGTGTCATGAATGCAAAATGTAAGAGAAATGAGATTATTTGTAAAAGATACATACAATCCATAAACGAACGCATTTTTTATAGTTAAAAATAACCGAAAAATAATTATTAGTAGATTTAGCAACAAATCTGCTGAAAAACAGAAAAGCTAATCCTGATTGTTTTTAATAATATGAGGACTATCATAAAGGAATTGATGGATTCTATCGAGAAGACATTTATTATTTCTTTAATTATGAGAACAGCTTTATGGACAATATCAGAACACAGATCTCCTAGGAGAATAGGCTCAGAAACTTGAATAGTTAGGGTTTGATTAGGAAAGATATTATTAGATAGGTTGGCTTAAGAAGTAGTTTACTTGCTAAAGTTAAAGGTGAAGGAATTCTTATTGTTGTTCTGATTATTACGATTAAGAAGTATATTAACTTTGAGGAATTTAGAACACCTCCGGGAGGTAATTAATTATCTTCTTCATTACCGCAATTAATCCACTAGGTTTTTTAATTTTTTTCTATAAGGGAACTGTCCTTGTGATAATGATAATCATCAAATTTAAAGCCTCTTGATTTAGAGTCGCAGTTATGCGCTGAATGTTGGAAATATTTGCATTGGACGCACTGGGTGGCTCCAGGTCTTTGAATGAACTTTTCTTTTTTTTTTTTTTTTTATCTCAAAAGATAATGGCTAAAGAAGCAGTAGTACGAATTTAAGCTCTTTGAAATCAAACAATAGTTTTGCTGTTGATAATTTTTATCATCTAAAAGAACAATAAAAATAAATCTAATATTTTCGCAATGGCAAAGAAACTTGTTTAAGTAAGAAGGGTAAGGATGGTAAAGAAGCCCATTTAATGAAGAAAGTTGTCACATTATTGTTATATATTTTAAGAATAATTTGCTAGACGGGCAGCTTATGATCGGGATACTAGCCTTTTCCTAAAAGAGCAGTTGCATTTTTTTTTTTCTTTACAATTTTTTTTCTTGTTATTGGCAATCTTTTAAGCGGGGAAAATCAATTTTAAGGATTGTTATTTTTTTTATTTAGTCTAGGATACAAATACTAGCATTTACTATATTTTGACTAATAAAAAATACGATTCTTTTAATCAAAATTGTTTATTGTATTGAATATATTCATAGCTTCAGCGAATCGATGTAGAAGGATATAACGTATTCAGAAAAGGTATTATTTGTTCAGAAGTAGAACTTACCCTTAACAACCTATTTTGACTCTTTTTTTTTTTAACAAATCCTCTATGTACTATGAAAATCCCCAAATAAAGTCTTTAATTAGAAAATAGGGAGTAAATTGCTAAAGCTACTAATAGATAAAGATTCAATTTAATTTTGCATGGAATGACACGTCATTTAGATTTTAATTGTTCTAGAATATGCAGCTTTATCTTTAATGCTTAAAGGCTAGTATACAATAATTTGATATGCAAAGGAGTTTAAGAAGAAGAATTGATAATTAAGAAGATCAAATGGATTAAGATTGAAGGAAAATTTATACATGGGAACAAGTACAAGAAAAAAGTCATGGATAGATAGATTTATTTGAGATAGAAAACAGTTGCATTTTGTAAAATATTAGAACAATCTGATTGGATCTATGTTAGAAGGGCTCAAATCAGATATGAAATGTAAAACTAAATGAAGTCATATGTTGTGGAGGATATTTAAAAGCCAATTAAAATAGACACGACTTCATCGTCATGTATTTATACGTATAATAATGTTATGAAAAGTTTGATGTTTGGCATTAAGTAAAATCTTAAACAACCATGATTTTAATTTCATTTAAGGAAATATCAGCTAAAGAAACACTAGTAAAAATTTAAATATATTTAATTCAAACAACTTAATAAGAAAAAAAGTTGTTAAACCATAAATTTTATAATAGTGATTGTAAAGACAAATTGAAAGGGATATGATATCATCATCATCATCTATTTATACCAGCATAATAATACAATGAAAGTTTTGTTGTTTGGCATCAAACGAAATTTTAAATAGCTGCGATTTCAGTTTTAATTAAAAAGATATTAGCTAAGGAAACAGTGGTAAAATAAACCTAATATTAAATAAAATAGGCCTAGTATTTTCGCAATGGCTTCAGAAAAGAATCTTAAAGATGCGTTTCAGCTTTTAGCTTCAACATCAGGTGGGGAAGATGGGAATCTTTCTGGAAATGTCATCAAGAAGTGGTTCAAACAATCAGGAATTATTGGTAAGGAAATTACAGATCACGATCTGCAAGATGTCCTTGAAAAACAGTGCCTGACATGAATGTGTAGTGGATTTCGCAGATTTGAAACAGTGCCTAGCAAATCTTGCTCTTGAAAAGAAAAGTAGACCCGAAAGAAATGATGGATAAACTTGCACACATAGTCTCGCCAAAGAGAGGAATAGAATCAGAAAGTGATGACACAAATCTGGTTACTACATGAACAGAACCTTGTTCAAAAGGTGTTATTTGAAATACTCATTTCTACAAAAATATCGTATGCATAAATAAACATTGTAAAAATGGCTTTTGTTTGTCTTTTGTCCAAATCGCGAAATATGAGTCGTTGGGATTTGGCATCCTTTGTGAGCATGCATGCATCCTTTGTGTGCATCCTTTCTGGTGTCAACTGAGCGATAAGTCGCCATATGTGATAACTCGGATTTCGTGTACTGTTAAAATTCACTTCATTTCCAATCGCAACCCATTTTTTTGCCTCACTTTGGCGCAATGAATTTGTGACGCCAAATCCCAGCGGCCCCTATCCTGTGATTTTGCCTTTCTTTTTTTTATCAAGACTTTTTATTATAGATATGTTTCTAAATATATATTAAAATGAACTTTGTATTTCATTTATTTTTGAAAATGCCAATGTTGTATCTTGAAAATTATAACTTCATTTATCAGTTAAAACTTCGCCAAGTAGATGATAATGTATAAATAAAGATTTGGTTAAAATCTAGAATCCTGTACCCTTAGTGCCAAACACATTGCCAAGTTGGTAAGTAAAGAAAAGAACCAGGTAGTTTGAGCGGTAAAAGGATATTACGCCAAAATCCTTCACTGGGTTGCCAAATCACCAAGTAAACAAACAAAATGGCTGCCGAAGTTCGGTACCATTGCAAAATGCTATTTCGCCAAAATTTATAGCTAAACAGTGCTATTACGCCAACATTAGTAGTCAAATAGCAATTACGTCAAAGTTTATTCCTGAAAAGGCTTTGAAGTCAAAATTTATCGCTTTATCGCCAACATTTATCGCTATAGTGTCAAATTTTTTCAATAAACAAATTGTTTTTTTTGCTTTTGCGTCAAAAGTTAATGCTTTATCGCCAAATTTTTATCACTAAAAATTTTATTTCTAGAATACTTTTGTGCCAAATGTCATCGCCTTTACGCCTTTACTATTGTTATCGTTATATTTCTGTTCTTATTTACTACAAATAAGAATTCTGCAACTAATTATGGAAATAGCAATAAAATAGTCATTGTTCGGAAAATGAAGCTACGAATTCCTCTAATTACATTATTGCAACTCTAAAGACATTAGCGGAAAATTGACGAAATATTCAGGGTTGCAAGATTGGCGACTTCCTCAGGGGTAGAGTATTTTAGATTTTAACCAAACGGACATTTCGTTACTACATGTAGACTTTGTCAATGACTACATTAATGTGATTCACTCTTAATCAATACCATTTTTATTCATTTTAACAAAACGTTATTATAATGGTAGTAACTGGTAAAATATGATTTTTGAAATTGACTTCTAACTTTTTCTCAAAAATTGAGCATAAAATTACAACATATACCAAGTAGTGTTGCCAATATTAATTTTCGTAGATTTTAAAATTTTGATGTTTTAGCATAAAATATTTTAGTAATTATTATTGCCTAATCATGTAGATTTAAACTTTCTTTCTTTACCATGCTGTCTATCTGAATGACATTACACTGAAGTGACAAAAGTCATGGGATAGCAATATGCAAATTTTCAGATGGCAGTAGCATCGCGTAGAACAAAGGTATAAATGCGCAGTGCTTTCGCGACTTTCTGTTCAAATTATTCATGTGAAGAGGTTTTGACGTGATGATGACCGCACGACGGAATTAACAGACTTTTGAACGCGGAATGTTAGTTGGAGCTAGACGCATGGGTCATGCCATTTCGGAAATCGTTAGGGAATTCAACATTCCCAGATCCACTGTGTCAAGAGTGTGCCGAGAGTATGAAATTTCAGGCATAACATCCCACCATGTGGTCGACCGCCTGCACTTAACGACCGAAACCGGCGACGTCTGCAAAGAGTCGTAAATTCTAACAGACAAGCAACACTGCGTCAAATAACCGCAGAAATCAATGTGGGACGTACAAGGACTTGTCTGTTAGAACTGTGCGGAGAAATTTGGCTTTCTTGGGCTATTCCAGCAGAAGACCGACTCGAGTGCCTTTACTGACAGAACGACATCGCTTGCAGCGACTCTTGTGGGCACGTGAGCATATCGGTTGGTTCCTAGATGAATGGAAAACCGTGGCCTGGTCCGATGAGTCACGATTTCAGTTGGTAAGAGCTGATGGTAGGGTTCGAGGTGCAGACCCCACGAAGCCATGGACCCAAACTGTCAGCAAGGCACTGTTCAAGCTGGTGGTGGCTCCGTAATGGTGTGGGCTGTTTTTTTTCATGGCATGGACTTGGTCCTCTGGTGCGACTGGACCGAACATTGACTGGAAATGCTTTTATGTTCAGCTACTTGAGATCACTTGCAGCCATTCATGGACTTCATGTACCCAAACAACGATGGGATTTTATGGATGACAATGCACTATGTCACCGGGCCATAACTGTTCGCGATTGGTTTGAAGAACATTCTGGACAATTCCAACGAATGATCTGGCCACCTGGATCGCCCGACATGAATCCCATCGAGAATTTATGGGACATCATCGAGAGGTCTGTTTGTGCCCAAAATCCTGCACCATCAACGCTTTCACAATTATGGACGTCTATCGAGACAGCATGGCTCAATATTCCTGCAGAAGACTTCCAACGATTTGTTGAGTCCATGCCACGTCGAGTTGCTGCACTTCGCCGGGCGAAAGGAGGGCCGACACGATATTAAGAGGTATCCCATGACTTTTGTCACTTCAGTGTATAGTGACTTGCTTGATGACACCACGATCCTGCCTGGACAAAATAGATAAATAAACAAACAAAAAATAAATGTACCTAAGAGGATATAATATACCTACCTTAACTTTACACATTTTTCTAGGGCCTTAGCAGTACATATGTAGGATAGCATTGTTAGTTAAAAAATGATACATTTGATAAAAATGTTTAACAGCTGAAAAAATCTGTGTGATCATTATTAAGACATAGCAAACAGTGATACTTTTAATTGATAAATTAAAATTAATATTAGTTTTGAAGTAAAAATACTTATAAAATCAATGGGTGATCTGTTCAGGATTATGTTTTCACGAACAGTTTGAAATGTTAATAACTTAAAACTATACTTAAGTAGGAAAATCGAAGTTTAACAACATCTAGAGGAAGAGTGAAAGATTATCGTGGGATATAGTATTTAGTGGAAAATAAATTTAATTTTGTCATGTAATTAAATATTTTAATAAATAACATGAATCACTTGAATTGAGGTTTTCAAAAATATTTGAATTATCTACTCGTTTTAGCTATATAATAGAGTATTGTAGTAGAGATTTAAAGAGCAAAGAGTATTGATATAGAGTGTAATATAGTAATAGAGTATTGTAGTAGAGATTTAAAAGAGCAGAGAGTATATGTAATAGAGTAATAGTAATAGTAATAGAGTATTGTAGTAGAGATTTAAAGAGCAGAGAGTATTGATGTAATAGAGTAATAGTAATATAGTAATAGAGTATTGTAGTAGAGATTTAAAGAGCAGAGTATTGTAGTAGAGATTTAAAGAGCAGAGTATTGATGTAATAAAGTAATAGTAATATAGTAATAGAGTATCGTAGTAGAGATTTAAAGAGCAGAGAGTATTGATGTAATAGAGTAATAGTAATATAGTAATAGAGTATTGATGATAGCAGATTTAAAATTTTAGCACATGCTAATAATATTACAATTTATTATCAAAAAATGTATATCATTGATAAATAGAAAGAACATTACATTATTTCCCATAGTAAATAACTGCAAAATGTATCAGTTATATTTTTAAAAATTTTAAACACGTGATCCTCAATTAAATTAAATTTTTCATGGCTAAATTATGCATGGCTATTGATTACTAAACTTTACTTCAAAATTCAAATCATCTTAAAAGCACAGTTTCATTCATTGATAATGGCTGCTGCTACTAAAACCGAGACACCAAAAGATGTGGATGAGAAAACTGAAGTCGTAGAAGAGAAAGATTTTCTCAGACTGTTTACCCTGTATTCCAAAATAGGAAATAGTGTCGGCGAGGGCAAAATGTCTCTCCAAGGCGCAAAACTGTGGCTGGAAACCGCGAAAATTTTGGATGAAAAAAAAAGGAGTTGCCGAGTCCGATGTCGAAGAAACATTCTCGGCAGAAGATGTAGCTGGCATGAACAAAGAAGAATTTCAAGCTTGGATTCAGACTTTAGCCGAAAAAAAGAACAAAGATAAAAACGAATTCATGAACAAATTGGTGAATTCTGGACCACCTGCTGCCGGTAACAAGTCTGATTTGATTTCCAGTGATTCTGGCAAAAAAATTAAACCTTGATATAGAATGATTCTTTTCATTTTTAAGTAAATTTAGCAAAATTATCGCCAAATTTTGCACATGTAGAGAACTTATCCCGATTTTTGAGACTACAGACGATGAAGGTACTTAATTACATTACCCCAAAATAATCTTTTATCAGAGGAATACTTTTAATAATTAAACAATAAAGCTAAAGTATGTGATGTAAAGAGTTAACGGAAGGGTACTCTCTATTTTTTAGTCATTTAATAATACAGAAACATTCATAAATTTGTCGATTTTTAGACTTATATCAAGACCATTGTTAAAGTGCCTTTTTATAATAAAAATAAAATAAAAAATAAAATTAAAATTAAAATAAAAATGGCTTGATAAAAATTATGGTAAAATCTCAAAATATGGGCTGTTGAGATTTGGCGTCAAAAAAATATTTTCGTCAAAAGGCGTCAAATAAAGGGTTGTAATTGTAAGTGAAGTGAATTGCAATCAGAATAAGAAATCCGAGTTACTAAATTTGGCGACTTATCGCCCAGCTGACTCCATAAAAAAGTTGCCAGATGTCAACGACCTCTATTTTGCGATTTGGCTAAAATTATATTTAAAATTTAGAAATGCTGTTATTATAATGTCTTGTAAAAACTCTCCAGTAATAATGCAGTATGCATGCATAAGTTATTCATTGTTTCACCACTTTTGCAAGAAAAAAATCAATAAAAACAATTGTAGTTTTTTATTTTTATTTCAATTTTACTGCAAAGTTTAGTAAGGAAGATTATAAGCTCAAAATCATCACCTAGAATACGTTGTTTTGATGTTTTTGTGAAGATATTATCATTAGATTTCAAACATAAAACCAATTCGCTGTGTCTACGATGTTTGATGTCCCTGTTATTTTTTACGACTTTTATTGGCAATTTTGGCTCTTTTTAAATCCTTCTCAACTAATTACAATAAAGAGAAGAATCGTCTTCGGAGATAATCAATTCTCCTTGGCGATATTTAATTTAACGGGAAAGTGAGGAGCATCAAACATCGAACAATTCCCCCCAAATTCTGCATATATCCACAATGAATACAAATATTTCGCTAAAATGTAAATACTTCATGCCATATAGATTCATTTGTTAATAGATGAGGTTTACTTTATTTATGCTACTCGAGAACGTTTAACAGCTTCTAGTTAGGATTCAGTGTAAAAGCTAAACAAAAACAGAGAACTATTTCAGGGCAGAAAATTTTACAAATATTAATTTAATCATTATTGTTCGAAAATATTTTAATCGATATTGAAAATATTAGAATATTTGCTCTTTTCAAAATAAATGAATTCTTCGAGCATGTGCACTAGTTTTTGCACTATTTTACATTTGCAAAGAAAAAGCGATGGGGCCAACTAATGACGTTTTTTTATCACAACTTGTCACTAAATGAAATTTTTCTAGATTCAGAAATTTTTAATGTCCTTCCTAACCATACTTATGCACATTATATGCATTGCTGGCTAATCAAAACACTATGTTAGGAAGTAATTATTCATTAGTTTGAAAATTTAAACGATTTGTTAGGTTTAGAAGGATATGTAAATGATTAGCACTGAAACATATATGCAAACTATGTGAATCAGTAAATTCATTGCAAGCAGCATAAAATGAGATAACAAAGTAGCTGTTTAAATACTGTAACAATTCTTATAGTTATTTAAAAAAATAAATTACGTTTCTCCCAACAAATCACAGATATAAGACTATATTTCTCTATGCGACTCATGCTGTAGGAAAGCAACCCACAGTATTTTGGATAACAAATGAATGAATGCAATAGAATGAACTAATTGACTAACTAATCATTATACTTAACTATATTTTGCACTTAACCTTTACAGATCAAAGTGCAATATCTAGAATACTAACAATTGGATTCTATTCCATATTACGAATACTACTATGAAGCACCATAACATTTATTATAATGTGATAATGTTGGACTTATTGATAGACGTTTTTCGAGTTTTCTTCTATGTGGAGTAGTAAAACTCAAAATTAGTTTTGAAAGCATTGATTCTCACTTGTCATATATATATATATATATATAGAAAAAAAGGACTGAATATTAAACAGATTTCTCTATAATGCAATG
Source organism: Caerostris darwini (assembly GCA_021605075.1). Taxonomy (NCBI): domain Eukaryota; kingdom Metazoa; phylum Arthropoda; class Arachnida; order Araneae; family Araneidae; genus Caerostris; species Caerostris darwini. The sequence goes on along the minus strand of BPLQ01002432.1, from coordinate 7,710 downwards.
AATTTTAATTTTCTTTAGAATCAATAAGCATATTTTAACTAAAAAACTAGATATAAAAATAATTTGATGCAGTACAAAAATAACCACACAACAGTTATGGTACAACGCAAGATTGTTCATAAGATTCCTCAACTTCGGAAAGTTTAAAACAGAACTTACAATATCGAACTCAATAATAGGTTCATATGATGATATTTTCATCCCTCTTACAATTACACATCTTTCAAAATGTAAATTCATACTAAAACTTGGGTAGTTTAAGAGTTCCTGCATTAATCCCATTGATCCCATTCCACCAGCAATGTGGGTTTCAGGACTTGGATGATTCTGGAAGGTGCAAGACGAGTTCTAATTCCCTTTTTAAGAACGTCACTGACATATTTTATAGGGTTTAGGTCTGACGATCAATCCAGCCACTCCACTTGGCGAATATCTTCCTTTTTCAGAAATTCATTCACTTGATGATTGTTATCGTCCATTAAAATGAAGTCGAAAAATGAAGATTAAAATGAAGTGAAAAGTTATGCATCCATGAAATGCGGAATATAAGGCTCCAAATTCTCATCCCTATACTTAATAGCAGTAAGACAGAATCTGACAAAAACATGATATTTTCTCCAATCCAACATGATGCATGCCAAGACAATCAAAACTCCACTACCACAGCGATCTTTTTCTCTGATGTAGGAAGACAATTAGGGATTTTTTTCTCTCCAGTGGACATGCAGAGATAATTAGTGAATATGCTAAATAAGGACTAATCAGTGAATAGAAAGATTCCTCACTGATCTCAAACTAAAAAAAAAACCTGTCGATGTTCTCTGTAGAGTGCTAAAAGGGTTCTCCCGAGTGCACAAGTTAATGCAACGCAAACAATGAGTATTCTTGCAAACAAACCTTTCTCGTGTAGATTTCTAGAAATTTTAACCCACAAAATCCAGGAATTATAACTGCATGAAAGTCACGAGAGTCTTTTACTCTGCTGTTCGTTTTATCTTACTGTTTTGAATTTCACTGAATTTTACAAATAAATGCATGAATTTTAGCAAGGTATGTGTGTGGAAATCGTCACTTTCTATGCTAAAGCCTGTTTCTTTATATGCACTGCCATTACTAGAGATTTACAAATTTGTTTGGAAGAATAAGTTTCCACTTTTGTTCAGATTTGAAAAGTATGGAAACAAAGAAAAATTATGGAGTATGGAAATTAATTTTGAACACAGGTAAGTCTCAACCACTGAAACTGTGTCTTGGAATTGAAAATAAATGTTTTTATGCTCTTGTGTTTAGATATTTAACCACAGGAAATAATTTTAGTATATTATTAATAAAATTTGTCGTATTACTTTATTAAATACCAACTAAGAAAATCATCGAAAGCCATCAATAAGCAAAGCGAATAAATTGTAAATTAACACCAACTCTTATAATACGTTCAAAAGTTGAAGGTAGCAAAATAATAATAATAATAAAACTTACAATTGCAGAATTACAGGAGCACAACGAATTATAATACAGAAAAGAAAATTACTCTATGGTACTCTGTAACTAACAAAAGCAAGAGTGTGAATAAAAATATAGAAAGAATACATATTGAAATAAAGATGTGAACAATAAAGTATGGCATAAAAAATTATTATGACGATTTCTGTCTACGAAGAATGAAATACTTTTATTTGGAGTGAAAGAATAGGGCGCGGAGAATTCAATTAGTATTTCAGAAGTAATATTTTCTCGGGATAATTAATTGTTCATTTTCTTCTATAAAATTCATTGAATTGATTATTTTTTCATCTTCTCCATAGATTGTATATTATATTTTTGTGCCACTATGAGGAGATTTTAAGATGCCATGATTCTGTAAGAGGACAAATAGTTACATAGTGAATTTCTCCATCGGAGCAGAAATAATCTCCTGAGAGGTTGAATAGTTTAAGGTATATTGGGAATGGATCTCGATCACATGTAAACATAATTTCTCCTCTAGAAAGATTTCTATGGGTTTTTTTTTGTGATTGTAGGTATGATTTCGAAATATTTTCTCTCTACTATGTGTTGCTATGATTCCAATCTTGTTGTTCATACTCCAATAAACAATTATTTAAGCTATTTTTGATTTTTATAGCAAATAGACTTGATTGGCTGAGTATCTAAACTGTTTCTGGAAAATTTAGAATTTCAAAATATTAAAAATATTTTTGATACCATGAAGATCAGATTAGAAGATTTCTGTAAGAGAAAATTTTCCAAATAACAGCTCTATTTGGAAAGTTTTCCCCTCCATTCGAGAGTTAATTTGTCATATAAGAAACAACAAAATGGATAACCTGTGCTCTTTCACATTTATAACCTTTTTTATTGAAAATATTAATTGTGGAATCATAATCGAAGTGATTATGAAAGCGAATTTTAAGATCTATATCGAAATTTGTTGGATGTATTTTGAAACCTTTCGTTTTTTCTTCGTAGTCATTTGGATTAAAAATAATGTCATGTATTAAAAGCATTTTTCAAACTACATTTTTTGCATTAAAATCGCTTCATATTTAACTTCTGCGTTTTCAGTAATTACTTGCAAAGTTGAAGTTGAAGTTACGCGATAACTTCTAGAAATAAAAAATAAAAAAAGATCTTTGAATTAAAGTAGCATTCTTGTTTATCTGACAGTAGGAGGACAGTAGTTCTTCATATTGCTGCACCAGAAGAGAGCATTTCATTAAAAGCAGCAGTTTTCTTCATGAAGATTCTTCTTCTTACAGAAGAAGTATATCAATATGGTAAAATAAACTTCTTGAAAGTACATATAATTTTACATTACAACAATTTTTTTTTTAATTTTAACATGAAAGAGTGAGTATTTTATTAAAAATGAATAATATCCAAATGTATAGACATATTACAAAAAACATGACATAGAACATAAAATGAAATATTAAATTTACTGGTTATTTTTTTAAAACGAAAACTTGATGTCTAAAATATTAATAGTATGTTATTTATTATTTATACTATTTAAGGAAAAAAAAGGGGAAAAAGTTATCTTGAAAAGAAAATTTTACTTTCTAAAAAAAAAGCAATTCTTTTTGAAATAAAGGGCATGACTCCTAAAACGCAATATGTTGGCAACAAATATTTAAAATAAATACGCCCTCGCGTAAACTTTCATTCGACATTAATAAAACCGTTAGAAATCTTCAAGTTTCGAAATTATGTTGTCAAATGCAAAAACCCTTCTGGCGAGTTTTAGACTCATTACAATGTACAAAAATTTCTTGTCAGCTAAAAAAAAACTTCTTCAAAGAAATTCATCGTTTTAAATTGGCTTCTTATTCCATCAAAACGTAGAACGCGTAACGTACTTAGAACAACATTCAAAATTGTTGACGCGACCAGGGCATCATATCAGTAGAAGATTACAGCCAGAAAATGTGTTCTAAAATTGCAAAAAAAAAAAGTTCTAAAAAAAAAATAAAGTGTATATTCTTCAAAGACGACAATATTTCTTCCACGCTCTGGTGTTCGGTGATATAATTTCGTTTTCTTTCTTTTTTTTTATTTGTTTTTGCTGCGACCAGAAGAAGACGAATTGCTCAACTCGCAGCGGAAAGCGTTGTCGTCTGCTTAAAATGAGATTTGACTCAATGACGAAGATGAAATGCTTTTTGTGGGAACAGAACACCTTCACCTGCCTTATGGGTTGTGGCGCTTTTAAGGAAGATAAATTCAACACGCATACTTTTTATTCTTTTTCGGTGAAGCAAAAAAGTGAAGTTTTTTTTTTCGTTCAGTTCATTTTGTATGATTATTTCCATTCTTATTCTTTTTAATCTTCTTATTTTTTATTGCATGTTCTTTTTTTGGAATGGTGAGATTGAAAATGATGAGACAGCTAAGACTTTTGGTGTCTTTTGTACTCATTCCGATAGCTTAATGAAAATTAATTTGCTTTGCGTCTCGCTGTTTTATACATTCTTTTTTCCCACCTACTTTTTTTTTCTTTCTTTCTTTCTCAATCTGAATTCATTTATTTTAAGTATCGGGGTCATTAGTTACCAATAGAAGAAAAAAAAATTTGAAGCTTTCCGAAGAGATGTGGCTAGAATAAGATTTTAAGGATTCAGTTACTTTTTTTTGGCAACAAAGAATACAGAATAGTTAGATGTTAAATAATGGACAAGTTAATGTTATTTTTTCTTGCTTTGGAAATGTGTATCGTTAAAGATTATATTCTTTTCTATTGAAACATAAATAACATTTAATTAAATAGGTAGATATTTTTAAATACATATAAATCAATAATTTACTTATGTCATTCTTTTAAACATCATTATTTTTTATTTCCTCTAATAAATATTATTATAAAGAATTTTGAACAATTATATCTTAAATAATGGAAAATATAGTTTTTTTTATCAAAGATATAAAATAAATATGGTGTTTTAGCGTCATCGTCATATAAGAGCATATCAAATTAAATTTATGAAAAGATCCTACTCTGGATTTGTAGATAATGAGAACTTCTTAAATAGAGATAGGTAACACATTTATTGAACTGATATAAATAATATAATTTTTTGTTAGTTCCTTAGTCCACTTGGTAGGCTACTATTACTACAATACCACACCATATCATTGTACCTAGAGCTGAATTGCAACTATTCAATTTGGGAATGATGCGGGTGAGAAATCTGATTGGCTCTGTGACACTCTAAGGTCGTAGGGGATTGCGACCTATGGCTTAAAGAAGATTCAGAACCACTACAAACATCCATGGCATCGCCGGGATTCGGACCCGAAACCTGTGGCACCGTGTGCCAGACCGCTAGACACCCTGTCTAAACAGCAACGTCTAGACGAAGTCCGAGAACTCGCGTGTTCTTATGAAAGGAGGGAGGTCAGCTTCTGTGATGGAGTACCTGTAGGTTGAAGTCTAACTTGGTTCTGTGTCGCTGAAGAAGGGCATTGCCTTCCGAGATTATTTTTAGGCGAAACTACCCACATTTCGTACGGGAGAAAACCCTGAACAGTCCCACCAAGTGTGACTAACGTGGCTAGATAATGAACATCACAAGTGCCATCGAGTCTTCTCTCTTTGAAACAGTGTCTACAAACAGCTGCCAGTGGATTGAACCTCCGCCCTAATGCTCACTAGCGGCGTGCGTTTCCACTGAGCCACGAGTCGAGCATGGAAAATATAGATACTATAATCCTTTACTGCATAACAAAATATCGTTCCATCTCAAAATGATGTTTAGAATATACTTAGATGAAAAATGCACAAATAGAATTGCTATTTAGTACGATCTTTTGCATGCAATAAACATAATTAAAAATTTATTTAAAACTTGTATTTATGCTGTATACGATAGATAATTAATCAATAAAAAACATTTCGTAAGAGATTTTATGGAAATCAGGAAAGTGGATACAAAAAAACTATTACTGAAAGCCAAATTAATGTTTAAAAAGGAAAATAGGAAATACAGGTAATTTAATCTAAAATTGTCTTGCAACATCATCATTAAGAGAGAAATTCTCTAATTGTCTTCTTTATAAATTTCTAAAAACTAGTTGCTGATATGAAAATAAAATGATTCAAGGTAACACAGGAAATATAAGACCATTTCCTTAAATTAAACGCGAAATAAAATTAATGATATAAAAAGAAAATAATAATTAGAGAAAATAATTATATAAAAGACGACGCAACTTAAATAAGTTTAATGATATTCAACAAGTTACATTTATTTTTACTTTAACACTTTTAGAGAGCTAAATATTAAATTTTCTCTAGTCTGTATTCAGTAAAGGTGGTTGTAAGAAGATAGTATTTCAATTTATGACTGTGCGTAACATTCTTTCTGCATGCTGAAATTATTAACATTTATAATTACTTTTTTGAGTACATAACATGCTACATTGAGTACATTATAAACATACTGAAATTATTAAGATTTAACTATCTAACATTTTTATTAGATTTAAAGTTATTAACATACTGAAAATATTAACATTTATAATTGATTTCTTCAGGACATAGAAAATTCTTAATATATAGAATTATACATAAAATTTCAACTTGTAATTTTTTTTTCTTACAGTAAAATAAAAATTAAACCAATCTGAAATTTTTTTACAGTTATCAAAAAAGAAAATTAATACAAAAAATGTTTAAGTGATATAAGTTATTTATAGAAATTTTACCACGCAATTGTAAACGGACGACTATAAGAAAAGCGCAAACCATTTACGAATTTCAACATATCATGATAATTTTTTATAACTTATTTCATCAACGGACAATCTTAGACAAAATTGTAAGAAAACTGAAGTAGTAATGATTTTTGCCGTTTAAATAGCAGTATTATATCTCAAATTCTAATGTAAATGAGTCATTTTACTACAAAAATTTAAATTTATATATATTATTGACATCATTATCGAAACCATGCTACAAAACTTACACTTGAGTCATATTTTCGAGTTTCTTAACTCTCAATAGCAATCAATATGCTTTTTTTGCAGTAATTTATATGTTCCAAGAAACAAATCATATTTTTAATTTTTAAATATAACTTTAAATACTCAGTTATAATTAATTTTGCAGGTATGTATGTCTATTCAAACGAAGCAAAAATCACAAATTATATGAACAAGAGAGCTATGAACAACTCAAATGAAATACTTAGCATTTGACTTGATGTTGGCAAATCTTTAACCATCGCAACATATTACATTTCATGTAGATTTCGAAACACACAAAATTAAATATAATGTGAAAAATTAGTGTTTATTTTAAATTAAAGGTTTTTTTTAATGAAAATTTCTTGTTGTACAGGAGATGATTAATCTGTTTTAAATAATAACTTATAGTGCTACTCATTTTCCCCCTACATTTTTTGTGTATATCACAGAGCTAATGGAAGAATAACATCTTGTTCGCGCACTACGAAAATGAAGATCTTTTACAATTAACAATTTAGCATTATTAACTTGCCTTCAAACCAACATAACTTTGTTGTTTTGTATCAAATGAGAGATAAATTCGCTTTCATAAACTGATCTTTATTCAGTTTTTAGAAGAATTAAATTATTGTTAAAGTATCGTTGTCTAATTGACAATAATATTTCTGAATTTTTTGAATAACTATCAGTCATTATTTTACAAAATTTTTAAATATCAGCAGTAGCCTTGTCGATAATGAAATCACCAGTCAAACTTTGTATAAAATTACATTTTCTATTACCTAATATCTTAACAGTAGTGTACGCATTTCTCTAACTCAAGTATTAATTTATGTTAGTTTATATTATTACATACTGTGCCATCTTGGAAAAACCGTTTCTTCAAATTTCATGAAACGGTGTAAAATCTTCAACTTCTTTTGCAATGCCTTCGCAATTTATTATCAATTTTAATGGCTTTTTAGCAATAAAAATATAAAATTTTGCTTTAGTTATAAATTTTATTCTATTTTGCCGTGAACAATTTTTGTAAACAACAAGAACAATATAAAAATTACATTATAATAATTACATACTTTTATTCCTATATATTCATAGATTAGACAGTTTTTGGATAAAAAATATTAGTAAATTTGGTAAATTTGTTTATTTTAAAATGAATATTAGTCTTAATTGATATCGACGCCAAAATATTTGAATATTGCACGAATTTGAATTCGGATATTTTTGAAAATTACTGATAGG
>BPLQ01002431.1:1000-13784 GCA_021605075.1 Caerostris darwini | reverse complement strand
AAAAAAAAAAAAAAAAAATGAAAATATTCTGTACTTTTTTGTATGTCAATATGTATTTGTATGTCAATACAAATTTACAAATGTAAGTGAGAAAAGATGCATAAGCAAAAAAGGTATTAATCACATTTAATGTATATATATAATACTTGACTTTGAATGTATGAAACAAAGAAAAGAAAAATAAAACTGCTATGTTTTGTAAACAAAGGAGCCATGGTTATTCACAGCAAATTTAAACATCTTAAGATTGCCATTTGGTTCTAACTTTTGTACTTACAATGTGTAGCATGATTCACCATAGCTTTTAGTTATTCTGCTTCTATTTTGCCCAATTTATTTTGTGACATTGTTAACAATATATATATTTTATTGCATGTTATTTTTGTAGTCAAAAGATTTTTATTTGAATTTTGTTTCTTTGTAAATGTTGCGAGTTATGTTTGATTAGTTATTGCTACAAGTCCTACATATGATGCTGTAAATAAAAGTCCAAATAAGTGTACTCGACTTTTTTTTTATTTATTATCTGTGCCAAATTTTTTACAAAGATTAGTACCAATCCCAACACGATTCATTTAGCATATTGATATATATCAATATATATATATACACCTGTAATATATTATGTTATTTATAAACTTAAAAATCATAAGTGGAATAACCTAGGGCCTCTTTTCCATCTAAATCCACCCCTGTTCATGTATAATAAGTGTGCTTAATATTTTAGTTTTCTTACACTATTGAAGATTAAGAAACGAATAATTTATTTATTTACCCCTTATTTGAAAAATTGATAAAAATTTATTTTCCTTACTGGCCATAAATTGATATTCATGTTTTATTGCAAATTTGATAACAAAATTTCCAGAAAAATTATATTTCTTTAAAAGACAAGGGCATGAACATATAGCCTTTTAAATGTTTTCATTCAAAAAAGTAAAAACAAAAATATAGTCAAAAATTTTATTAAAAATATCACCAACAGCAGAGTAGTGATAGCAATTATTGCTATTTACAACAATAAATATATATAGTTCTTCTTGCCAACTATTATTACAAATATCAGAAATTTCACAGAAGAGTGTGCCGGGAAAACTTTTTAAACTGCTGTGCATTTGCACGATGGATAGAAGGAAAAACTTCTAACAGGCAGCTGGATTATTGATGCCAGACATGCATACAATAAACTATATCTTTGATTTGCCTGTAAGGAAACAAATAACATTAGTGAATATCCTTTAATTTTTATTATGTCATAAACGAGATGCTTCAAATACTCATACTCACTTTTGAAATACAAAGACAACTTGCGATTCACTTTGCATAACTTTGGGTGTCTCTGGGAGTGGCAATTTTCTAACCTAAAGAATAAAATTATAGTTAGATAGGGACACATAAATTTAAACTGTTTTAAGAAAGTATACTTAAATGACTTGCACTTACTTTTTAAATATTGAGACACATCTAGCGATTCACTTTGCAAAATTTCAGGTGTCAATTTTCTAAAGTAATAAATAAAAATTTTTGTTAGGTAAGGATATATTAATTTAGACTGATTTTGGAAGTGAGATAATATTGAAATAAAAATTGAGTAATTCAGAAAAATTGAGACTACAAAACAGAAAACCTAAAATATATTACTTACTATAAATTTATCACAATAACAAGTTGTTGCCGACTTCAAATTGTAAATATGTTATAAACAAAAACAATTTTATCACACTATAATGTTTTACTTTTTATAGTAGTAAGTTTAAAAATAATAAATAAAACCAAGAGAAATTTTTTTATTAAAAAAACTTCTAAAAATAAATTATTAAGTTCTAGTAGGACTGTAAACTACTATCAAGAAATAAATGCAACACATGAAAAATCTGGATTTTTATAAAGTATGCTATCATCATTTGTAATCTTATATTGGCAACAGTTTCAGATATGATACAATTGTGTTAGTAAACACTAGTTTCTATAATTATAGTATTTTGATTTTCATTATTTACAACTGGAAATATAAAAAATAATGATTATGGTTATGTGGCGGTATTGTAAATGTTGCGTAGTGTTATTAAAATTCAGACGGCAAAATAAAAGACGATAATCAATTTTCACAATTACGACATGTTTATTCTACTTCGAACGCTTACTACGTTCTATTTTTATTCTAGCGGGAAAATTCCCTTTCTTAACAGTGAAAGTAGAAGTCGTTCAATTTGTATTCCATTTTACATCAATAGGTGTCGCTACATCACTCCCCTACCAGTAACAAAGTTATGTTACTTTGAAAATGGTAGACGAATTAATATATCTATACAAATAATAGCGAACAAATACACATTGATACAAATTTAAATTTGCACAAAATAATTACAAATACAATTACATATAAACATTTACATACAATAAATCAAATTAATTTTTAAAATGGAATGGATGAATTATAAGTTTGAAGAAAAGTCAATAATGTCATTGAAACGAACAGGAAGTTTTACTTGTCTTCCACAACGTGTTGTTGTGTTTGGTTGTGCAACTTGCTGACTTGGTATAAATGTTTGTTCACTCGGCACAGATGTATGATCATTTGATGATGTTGGATTCAGAAGTTCATTAGGTTGTAACACATATGCCGGTTTTAATCTATCCACTGAAATATTAACTTGTTTATTTTTAATTGATAGAAGAAAGTTTTTCGTGGATCTTTGCAATACCAAATAGGGTCCTTCATATGGGGGTTCTAAAGGTTTTTTAACTCTGTCAATTCGCAGAAACACATGTGAGCATGTGTACAAATCTTTTGGAATGAAGATCTTTTGTTTACATTTGTTTTTGGATTGGTATGGTCTTAAGTCAGCCATCTGTTTTCGGAGATTGCTTACAAAATTATCATCAGATATTGGAAATTTGGATTCTTCAAAGAATTCGCCTGGTAGTTTAATAGTTTTTCCATAAACCATTTCAGCTATCGTATACTTAGAGTCCTCATGTAGAGCAGCTCGCAAACCCATAAGAACCGTTGGTAATGTGTCCGTCCAACAAACGTTGTTATGACATCTAATAGCTGTTTTCAAGGTACGGTGAAGACGTTCAACTTTTCCATTACTCTGAGGATGGTAAGAAGACGTATGGTTTACTTTTAACACCACATAGCGCAGCTAAACTTCGAAATAGTTCTGAAATAAATTGAGTGCCTCTGTCAGTAATAACACAAGTATGTACACCAAATCGGGTAATCCAATGCTCATAAAAAGCTTTTGATATACTTTCTGCAGTAATATTTGATAACGGTACCACTTCCATCCAAGAGGTAAACCGATCAATACACGTCAAGCAGTATGTGTATCCATTAGAAGGTGAATAAGGTCCAATTAAATCTATATGAACGACACTAAATCTCTCATCTGGTGCTTGAAATTGTGAATATTCTGATTTTGTATGTTTAGTTATTTTATTTTTCTGACAGTTGATGCAAGTTTGAGTCTACTGTTTGACATCTTTTTTCATATATTTCCAAATGAATCTTTTAGTTATTTCTTTTACAGTAGTTCGAATTCCAGAATGAGCTAAACTGTGAATTGTATTAAATATTGTCATTCGAAAATTTTTTGGTATGAATGGTCTGATACTGGAAGTAGAGGTATCACAATGCAAGAGCTTTCCTGATGGCAATTGGTGTTCTTTAAAATGTAATGATTTGGAATATAATTTCAATTGTTGTAGTTCATCATCATTAATTTGTGCATCTGCTATCAAGTCATAATCGACAATAGGTGAATCGATGTCCTCAATTCTAGACAATCTGTCTGCTACCACATTGTTTCGACCACTGATATGGTATAGGTTAGTAGAGAATTGTGAGATATATTGTAGATGTCTTAGTTGTCTGGAGGAGGCTTTATCATTGTTTTGCTTAAAAGCAAATATTAACGGCTTATGATCAGTATAAATATCGAAATCTCGACCTTCAAGTAAATGCTTAAAATGTTTAATGGATAAATATATACCCAAAAGTTCGCGGTCATAAACGCTGTAATTTTTCTGAGCATCATTAAGTTTTTTAGAAAAAAATGCAATTGGCTCCCATCCATTTGGTTCTTTTTGTTGAATAACTGATCCAATAGCCCAATCAGATGCATCTGTGAGAAGTGCCAGAGGATAATCCGAGTTGGGATATGCCATTAACGCTATTTGAGCAACATCTTGTTTGCTTATTTCAAAACTTTGTCTAGTTTCATCGGTCCATGGTATTTTGCGTCGATCTTTTTTTGTAGATACTTTCAAAAGTTCATGTAGAGGGGCTTGAGTTTTTGCGGCATTATTTATATAATTACGATAAAAATTGATCATTCCTAAGAAGGAACGTAATTTGTGCATAGTTTCTGGCAATGGATATTCTATGATAGCTTTGATTTTTTGAGATTGAGGTTGTGAGCCTTCTGCAGATATTTGATAGCCTAAAAAATCTATTACAGATACTCCCAAAACTGATTTGCTAATATTAATCCGTAGACCATATTTTTCTAAACGCTGGAAAACTATTTTAAGATGTGAACGATGTTTTTCCTTGCAAGAAGAGGCGATCAAAACATCATCTAAGTATGGAAACACAAAGGACCATAAAGAACTTCATTTATAAACATTTGAAATGTTGCAGGGGCATTTTTGAGACCAAAACTCATCACATTGAATTGATAAAGTCCAAAAGGTGTGATGATGGCAGTTTTTGCCTTATCTTCATCTGCTACGGGAATGTGATAATATGCTTTAGTAATGTCAATTTTAGAAAATATAGTTTTATTAGTTAAAATACGTTGAAAATCCTGGATTCGAGGTATGTTATATCGATCAGGTATAGTTAAATCATTCAATCTTCTATAATCCCCACACGGACGAAACGAACCATCTTTCTTTGTTACTATATGTAATGGACTTGCCCATTCTGAGCTAGATGGACTAATAATGTTATTGTCTAGCATTTATTTAAATTCTCTTTTAGCTATTTCCAACCGTTTCGGATCTAATTGTCTTGCTTTACAATTTATAGGTTGTCCTTTAGTTATATGATGTTTTACATCATGTTTAACATTTGAAACAAGAAAATTTGGTTTTGTTATATTAGGATACATAGAAAATAAATCAGAATATTTACATAAGCTGCTCGTTGTATTTACACTTTCATTAATAGAGATGGGTGCAATGTCACCATAAACTGCAAGGTTAGTTACACCATCAATTAATCTTTTATGCTTTATATCAATCAATAAATTGAACTTATTTAAAAAATCTGCACTTAGTATAGGTTTGCTAATTTTGGCCACAATAAACGGGAATTGAAATTCTCGGCGCAAACCCAGATCAAGATTTAAAATTTCTGTACCAAAAGTATCGATTGCGGTATTATTTGCAGCATATAATTTATAGTCGCTAATAAATATGTGTTTAGAAGTATAAGGAATAAGACTTACGTTCGCTCCACTGTCAACCAGAAAGCGTAAACCCGTTTTTTTGTCGTTGACAAATAGACGGAATTGACGGCAATATGTTGTATTTTCGGCAGCAGATTCTGCCGTTAATTCTGTTGCTGATTCTGGTTTTCCAAAGAATTATTTTTCCATGCACATGGAGCTTTGCATTTATCAGGAAAACATTTTTCTCGAAAACGAAAATGGTAATAACAGTATTTGCCAGAAGGATTATAATAGCGATTGCGAGACTTACTTCGATCATAAGAAGAAAAGTATCGACTTCTGTTTCTTGATTGGGAACGAGAGTTCTTTGTGACACTCAGTTTTTCAAAGATGTAATTTGTTGTCGTAACTCAGTTATGGCATCTGATCCTGATGAAACAGTATTGCTTACGCAGTAAAGTTCTTGTTTTGGTTGCATTTCAAGAATACGATCCGCCATTAATGAGAGTTTCTCAATTCCTTCATCACTAACTAGTAAAATATTCCGCACAGAATCATGCATTTTTTGTAGAAATAACGTTGTTAGCACCTTATCAGTAATTCCATCAGTAGCCAGGTTTCTCATTTTTTTAAAAAGTTGACTGGGTTTAAGATCTCCCAAATCAAGTCCTGTCAGCAGTCTCTGAAGAAGTTTATTTTCGCTTTCTTTAAAGGTATTCAGCAAACGTGCTTTAGCAGCGGTATATTTTGTTCTATTATCATCAATTATAATGTCCCACAAACTTTCAACAAATTTCGGTTCTAATTGCGAAACTAAGTAGTTGAATTTTGTCTCCTCGGCTGTTATTCCACAAATTGAAAACTGAGCTTCAACTTGAAAGAACCATATTTCCGGTTTTTCTGCCCAAAAAGGAGGTATTTTGACACTTACCCGCGCTACTTCATCTTTTTTCGCCGATCCATTAGTTTCAGTCATTTTGTAAATAATTCACGGCTTGCAAACAATTCACGGGTCACCAAGTATGTGGCGGCTTTGTAAAGGTTGCGTAGTGTTATTAAAATCCAGACGGCAAAAAAGAAGACGATTATCAATTTTTACAATTACAACATCTTTATTCGATTTCTAACGCCAACTACGTTCTGTTTTCATTCTAGTGGGAAAATTCCCTTTTTAACAGTGAAAGTAGAAGTTATTCAATTCTTACTCCATTTTCCATCAATAGGTGTCGCTACAAGAGCATGTGACAAGGAAAAATGGAAGTTAGCACATGATGCAAAAGTGAGAGCTAGATTCTGTTGATCTTGAAGAAAAGGATGAATTTTAGATATGATTGACCTGCAAGTTTTTTGTGAAAAAAAAGGAGTTGAAGGGATAACTGAATTGGTAGGTGATCATAGTCAAAAGGGTCAGAGTGTATAAAGTAAGATAAATCGGGGTACATATCTGCACTTGAGTGGGGGTTTTGGTAATAATAATATTTAAATTATTATTAATAATCCAATTAACCACAGTTTCAGAACTAGTTATAGAAATTGGTTTGATTTGTCACTCTACGATCATTTTGTACCCACTTTAGGCTAATTAGACCGGGGACCTACAGTTTAACGTGGATTTTGAACCACTAATAAACATCCGTTCACCTCCGGGATTCGAATCTGAAGCTTGTCATACCAAAGACCAGAGCGCCTATTTATAAAAGATGAGGATCCGAGAATAGGATGATGAGAATTAAAATCTCCAAGAATAATGCAAGTAGATGGAAGTTGTTGATAAATAGCATCCAATCATTCCATGGTAGAAAGACCTTTGGGAGAATATATGTTGACGAATAAGAAAGTTATACGCAGAAGACGTAGTTACGATAGCTTGTATTTTGTTGTCTGAATCAGGAAGATTGACAAGATTAAAAACTCGGCTAGGAATCGACTGCAATTATCCGGACGATTAGTTCTATAAATTTGTTTACCAGGTAGATGAATCTTCGTAATTAAGAAATGCTTTTTGTATTGCTAGGACTGACACAGAAGAAAAAATGAATCAGATAAGGTCGTTTGGCTCGGATACTACGAGATCCCCATTGTAACATGTTAAAAGATACTATATTGAACATGAAAAGAAAAGTTTTAATGAATCAAAAACAAAGTCTAAATTACTTATTTAGAGCTCCAGAATTAATTGCTACGTCAAATGAGAGGTAGAGAAGGATGAAAATTGATGACTGCGATCTGTTAATTTAGTCCCTATGCTATCAAAATCTTATGAGATTTGGAAGCCAAATTTTTATCTTTTTCTTACCTTTAAATGAAGGAATTGGAATAGT
The DNA here is from genome assembly GCA_021605075.1 of Caerostris darwini. Taxonomy (NCBI): domain Eukaryota; kingdom Metazoa; phylum Arthropoda; class Arachnida; order Araneae; family Araneidae; genus Caerostris; species Caerostris darwini. The sequence goes on along the minus strand of BPLQ01002431.1, from coordinate 6,061 downwards.
AACTGTAGAAAAAGAGAGTTTTTTAAGCTTGACTTAGTTAGGTGAGAGTTGCAGTTACATTGTCAGCGAGCTTTTTAAGGGATTCCTGAAAAATAGAGGCCTGTGCTTGATTTATTTCTTTAGCAAATTGTTGAGTTTCCAAGGCTTGCTGTTGAAATAATTTTGTAAATTCTTCCTCAGTAGTGTAACTGAAAGTAGTGCCGGCTTTTAATTTAGATAAAAAAAAAATGTCTTTTTTCGGAGTGCTATATAGTCTCCGCTCTTCAACAAAAGAAATTTTATTGCGAGTTTTAAATTTTAGAAAATTTTCTTCTGCTTTTCGTTTAGGACAATTGATGTGATTTGCACTACCATTGATACATTTGGGAATTTGGGCCAATCATGATTCTATAGAATGTTATGCAATACAGTATTCACAGGTAACTGAAGTTTTACAATTCGCTGTTGGGTGAATAGATGAATGACACTTTTTTTTTTTACGCTGACGAGGTTTATCATAAAACAGAGTAATTTTTTGTTGTGTTAATCACAACTGGATATAGTCTGCCAAAATTGTACCTACAATAATAACTAAAATGGCTTGAATGGCCGAGTGGCTAGCGCTCTGGCGCTCGGTACCACAGGTTTCGGGTTCGAGTCCCGGCTGTGCCATAGATGTTTGTAGTGATTCGGGAATCCACTTTAAACCGTAGGTCCCGGTCTAACAGGATCGTAGAGCGTTGTGGAGGTATTGTTACTCCGCGTTCGTAGCTTACCTTCAAGCTACACGCACCTCCTGGGTAGTGTTAAGTGAGTTACGTCGGTTATCTTTAAGGCATCGAAGACAATTGTCTAAGTATTTGCCAGCTGCAATAGTAATAAATAATGAACTAAATCGGAGTGGAAAAAAAATAATAACTAAATTGGAGTGGAAAGGGCAAACTTTGCCCGATTTCTTGCAAATCAGCGAAGTTCTGGAACGGAAAAGTTCTTTTCATATTCTAATTCCGTTGCAAGTTCTGAGAGTGATATATCTGTAGTACTATACTATGCTGTAAAAATCTGGTAGATACCTTTCCAGGTTAAAGAGATGCTTTACTTAGGACACTCAGAATGGCTTCAATATTGTTAGTTCTCTGGCGGTTACAAAATGAATAGTGGATAAAAGTAGCTTTCCTCGTCTAGTAATACGGATATAATCAATATACTTTAAAGCGGTGATATTTCAAACTAGTATGTTATTCTTAAGAATTCTGGGATATGCTTTCGATATTGAGCCTTTTATAGCTACAAATACAGGGATGAAGGGACGAGCTCCATGCTGATATGTTAGTTGTAAATTTATAAGAATGTCATGGGGATATTTATAAGTAAGGTCTGAGGTCCGGCATCTGAGTTGTAGTCCATTAAACGCGGATTAGCAACGATATCCGCCATAACAAGCTCGAAGCACTACCACACTAAGTATAGAACATTTTTGGTTTACATTAATTGAGAAACAATATATATATATACATAATATGTGTGTGGTGTGTAATTGAGTAGTAAATGCAGGTGACTTACCTGAAAAGACAAACTAAATAAAAAAAGTTTTCAAATAAACTAAACTACCAGGATAACTTGATCAAGAGCAAATCGAAAAAGAGAGAAAAGCTAAGTCAAATGACTCAAAACACTAGCGAAACAAATGCAACTAAACTCCTAGGCAGTTATGATAAAGTCATCAAACTGTGAGCCTGCCCTGACATCAAACTGTGTTTTTAAGTTTGATATTCTTCAAGCAAGCAAGTTGTTAGCAAGTTTTCGTTAATCAATTTCAGTATCAGCGTTGCCGGGTTACAGTACATTGGAAAGAGACATAAGGATTCACAGGTCACTATAAGTCACGTTAAGTTTAATGCAGTAAATTTTACTTTTTCTGAAAGAAAACGTTGAAATTAACGTTACGATTACAGTCGAGTTATTTTTTAAACTTCTGTTAAGTTTAACATTTTCACCTTCCTAAAATGTTGAAACTGAAGCAGGTTAATTTAACGCTGGGAGGGTTAATGTTCTTAAACCCTTTTAAATTAAGTTGAACTTTCTGATTGCCAGATAACTATCACTTATTATTCAGGTTTCGTTTCTCACTTATTTTTTAAAGAACTTGTCAGAAACAAAACCATTTGCATTTGGAAGACGAAATTTTAGATTGCTAAAACGAATACTTTTTTGATGGTATCATTGTTGAATAAAGATGTCGAGTGCCTGAACGCAAAGCGTTCATCTACTCAATGGTATGTGAAGTCAGTAGGAAAGAAAAGTCATGATAAATAGATAATAGTAATCGTATGATTTGAGAGAAAAAGAAGAAAGTAAGAAAAATGTAAATCATCGGTGATGGAAACGTAACAAGAAATTTATGATCAGTAAATATGCGTTGAAGTAAAATATCTAAAAAGCGATAAGTGAGCAGGAAATTATGGTGGTTTGAGGCTTCGATTCCATTTAGAAGTAGAGAAAGGATACTTGTATTTTCCATTCAATTGCGTAAATATAGTTTGTGCCTTGATGAGAGGATTTTCGTGAGTAGCAATGGTATTGAAGAAATTTCTAGAAAGTTTAGTAATATAGTTGTCAATAGAATCAATTTTTAAATCTTGATGAATTGTAGAGTTGCTCTAATCGCATACGATAAGAAATAATTGATTTTATTGATATATATATATATATATATATATATATATATATATTGTAATCTTTTTATTTTTCCTTTCTAATTTATCAATTTTATTGGAATAATGCTCTCAAAATTTATCAACGTAAAAACAAGTTATTAACAAAACCAGAGTAATAAGGGAATATTGTATAATGTTCTAATATGTTTTCTGAATGTAATAAAATAAAAATTATTGCATAAAACATTTTCTTACAATTCAGTGTTTTTTTTACACAGATATTTAATGGGTAATTCAGCAAAATTAAAAGCACACAAAAAAAGCGGAACACCATTCATTATTGGTCTGAACACATATAGTATTTATATTAGAATCAAATATTCTAACTTGTGGCAATATTTTTATATCTAATGAATTAGCAGAAATTGTGAAAAAAAAATGCAAATAATTTTTTTATTTAAAAACTATGATTTTTATTTCAAACATCATTAAATCAAGAATCTTTTGCTTTCCTTCATATTTTATTTATTAATCTCCACAAAAAATAATTTTTTAACTATATTTAATTAATAACGATTTTAAGTTGATCAGCTTAATTAGTCCTAACTGGTCACATGCCCGACTTGATTGAGTAAAAATATTTTCCTCTTGAAATTTTGGGATATTCATTCGCTTGGTACCCTGCATAGAGACATTCATATGTGTTTCACAGAAGGTGTCTTTCTAGATGTCAAAAAAGCTTTCGATCGACTGTGGCACAATGGACTGATCTACAAAAGGATCAAACTTCAATTTCCAACTTGGATCACACTTATCATTACAAATTATCTTAAAAATAGAACCTTTCAAGTTCGACTTCATAATGAATTCTCCATAATCGGTCGTATTTGTGCTGGTACACCTCAAGGAAGCGTGCTAAGTCCTATTCTCTACAATATCTTTACCTACGACTTTCCTCAATGCACTAACATTTCCACTTGCCTATTTGCTGACGATTCTGCTGCTCTTGCCCAAGGTGCTTCTATCCTTTATGTCATCAATACTCTTCAAAATTTTCTGAATATCCTAGAGGATTGGCTAACTAAATGGCGCATCGCAATTAATGTCTCTAAATCTCAAGCTATCATTTTCCGAAAAGGACATGCCAGACAACCATATATTAATCTCTCCCTTTTTGATCAACAAATTGAATGGGCAACTAATATTAAATATCTCGGCTTAATTTTAGACAATAAACTTACGTTTCGAGCTCATATTCAAAAAATCAAAGAAAAATGTTGGAAAAAAATTTCTCACTCTACCACTCATTAATAAATTTTCTAAATTAACTTTGTCAAACAAACTTCTTCTCTACAAACAAGTTCTTAGGCCCACCCTTACCTATGCTGCCCCAATCTGGGGTCTAGCTGCACAATCTAACAAGAAATCTGTACAAATTATTCAAAACAAACTTCTTCGTATTATCACTGGTGCACCCTGGTTTGTCCGCAACTCTACAATTCATCAAGATTTAAAAATTGATTCTATTGACAACTATATTACTAAACTTTCTAGAAATTTCTTCAATACCATTGCTACTCACGAAAACCCTCTCATCAAGGCACAAACTATATTTACGCAATTGAATGGAAAATACAAGTATCCTTTCTTTACTTCTAAATGGAATCGAAGCCTCAAACCACCATAATTCCTGCTCACTTATCGCTTTTTAGATATTTTACTTCGACGCATATTTACTGATCATAAATTTCTTGTTACGTTTCCATCACCGATGATTTACATTTTTCTTACCTTCTTCTTTTTTTTTTTCTCTCAAATCATACTATTATCTATTTTTCATGACTTTTCTTTCCTACTGCCTTCACATACCATTGAGTAGATGAACGCTTCGCGTTCAGGCACTCGACATCTTTATTCAACAATGATGATCATACGTGTTTCGATTTACGACTGATGTGCGCTGGGGCAACGGGCAACGGGCGTACCATTTTACGGAGTTCCTAGGTGGTTTTAAGAACCACAATACCTCCACATCTTAATTTAGTTATTAAATTAGCATAAAATGTATTTGCTTAAATTATAGAATATTAATAAAATAAAAGATAAGAAAATTACAATTTAGGAAAACACCTCTTGCTTGGAAAACAATTATAGCTTTAGCTTTTTCGATCTCTTGCTTTAGGTACAATTAGGGGTCCGTTGACGATGCCCCCCCCCCAAAAAAAAAGATTACAGATCAAATTAAAAAATTTAAGATTTTTAGGAAATAAAAGGAAAATAAAGTGATTAAGATACAAAATAACAAACATTCCAGCAGTTGTTTGATTGGCTCACCAACAGATGGCGGCATCAGTCCTTTGGTGTTACAGATTTAAAAAACCCAGCTTTATGCTGGGAAAAAGACATTTTTATTTTAACAAGTACG
>BPLQ01002429.1:0-18925 GCA_021605075.1 Caerostris darwini | reverse complement strand
ACATTATTACAATTCGAAATCTTATAAAATTCCACAAACCTTTTTTTATGTGTTTTTTTGTTTTAATTTTGTGAGATTCGTATAAAAAAATTCTATCAAAAACAAAATATGAATAAAAATTAATTAAGAAAAAAATAATAGATGCTGTCAAAATAACATTCAAATTAAAAAGAATTCAACAGATGGACCACCCGATATTATATTATCACATTACGAGGGATTTTATTAAATGCGGGATAGCATCTTCAAATAAAGAAAGGGATTTTGAACCATTTCTGCACAAAAAAATCCGCATACTTGACAACATTGAATAGTTTTTAATACCCATTTTGAAATCTTTATACGCAATTTTTTTTTTCTTCTAATGCAGCTGGTAAACAGACCGTGTTCTTTCGCCATAACGGCTGCACCGATGTTACTCACTTTACATTACCCAGGGGGTGCGTGTAACTTTATGGTAAACCACGGACGCGGAGTAACAATGCCCCCGCAGCGCTCTACGATCCTATTAGGACCTACGCCTTAACGTGGATTCCGAACCACCACAAACACCCATGGGCAAGCCGGGATTTGAACCCGATACCTGTGGTACCGTACGCCAGAGCGCTAGCCATTCGGCCATCAGGCCCCCATTGCCTTTATATGCAAATAAAACAATTAAAAAGATTCCAGTGTGTAAACTCAATTTTTTCTTCCTTGGAAAACCAATTTCTTGTTATGTCATAAGGTTTTGATGTACAAATATTCTATGGGAGACATTTTTTATGTGGTCTCTATTTACCTCATTCTTTAAAAAGACCTATCCCCTATCGACCGGTCCCCTTTTAAAAGACCGGTCCCCTATCGACAATATTTTTTTTAAATATGTTGCAAACAATATATTTTATAGCTATTATTGAAGTTTCATGATATTTTTAAGCGATTTCTTTTATGAACAGGTGTGGAACAGGTTTGAATGCAATATATATAAAAAAAGCATATATTAGCTTAAATTTTAATTATATTAGCTTAAATGGACATACAGTACACAAATTGCAATCCAAATACAAAAATAAATCGATTCTAAACATGAGATATGTAGTATTTCCACTATACCTACATGAAATTCACAAAATAGATGATATTACAATTTATCTGTATAAATCTGAAAAACATAATATCTGACACTTAATAAAAGTAAAACAAATAAAGTTTTAAAAGAAATAAAAGGAAACAAATGTCTCATGTTAGAAAATTGCAAAACTGAAGTTTGTGGATAGGGCATTTCAATTCTCAAATTACTTTTTTAATTTACCAACAAGCCCTTTTTCCATCCATACCTAGATAGAAATCAATTATTCGTCCCAGTTTTCACTTTAGTGGAGGTATATTTTCATCTTTTATCAAAACTAAGTTGTTAATCATCAAAGTAGGTTTATCTCTCAACCACTATACTATATCATTAACATTGTGAGAGATAGTTCACTGATACATTTTCCAGCAGCTTTGGAAGAGTTGTGGAGTCAGCTTCCATCTTTTTGCAAGAGTTATTTTGTCATAAGTCCAATTAGGTTCTGGAATAACACTTAAAACAGTTAAATTTATGAAATGTCCAGGTGTGAGGGATTTAAATCAAGGTTTATGAGCCAGAACTTGTATTCCAACAGTTCGCTTTATATGCACTTCCTTTTGTGTTTCATACAAGCCACGCAGAGACAACCACAGTAAAGTGTTGGAAGAGCGTTAATAGCCCATTAAATGTTTTCTCTACTGAGATTATTTTGGACCTTTTCAACAGAAGTAATAAGCTATTATAAATTTTTCCAGCTAGTTGTCAGCTCATACAACATTGACATCTCAGCTCATTGTCAGCTCGTACAACATATACATAATTGGTACTTCTTTCTGAAAAAAATGTTGTAGGTTTTCCTTCGAGCAGTAAACCTTCTCAGTGGTGTTATGAATGCTTCTGATGATTTCCAGTTGAATTCTTTGTTGGTAAAATAAAGATAGCTTTTTATTAGTTTTACACCATCCTTTTCTAGGACTAATTAGTAAAGGTCCTGTAACGTAAAATTTAACTTTAGGAATTACCTTTTCAGGTATAAAACGAGCATTTGGAAGATCAACAATTAATTAGACGTAATTGTGTGATTCTTAAAACATTTGAAACATCTCAGTATTACTCTTAGACCAGCGTCTCAGCAATTAATGATCCAAAACTTTTGTCGCAGAGTTAACATTGTTGATAATTCATCATGAAGATTTACTAGGAAGACTAATTTGATGTTTCTGGTTTTCTGACAGATTTGAATTTAAAAATCTTCCGCCAACTTTAAAGATGTTCTTCTTTTTTAAGAAACGGATGCAATAATGAAGTTTTACTGTTAAGAAATTTTATTATTAAATTCGGCTCTTAGCAATCACAATGAAGTTGTGCATAAATAAAGATATCTAAAATAAGCAATAGCTCCATATCCCTTAAGATTATCATAGCAAAATACATAAAGCACCATTACACCAATATTTATAATTTTTTTCTTAAAAAAATTTCTTCTATGAATAAGCAGTTTTAATAATATTTCATTTTCAAAACACCTTCTTTTAAATTTCTTACTCAAATCATAAGGCAAATTTGCTTCCCTGATTGCCGTAATTCTCGCAACGAAAACTTAATTTTAATAACAAACAGATCAATGAATTCTATAAAATTATATATTTTAGCCAAAGTTTGTAATATGCTACGTTTAATTATGTTTTCTGAATAAAAGTTTAACTACGTTTAATTATGCTTTTAAAATGTGTTGTCTCATGGATAAATAGCTATACGCGCATGATTTGTAAAAAAAAAAAAAAAAAAATCGAATGTAAGCTGGCGCCAGAGGAATTATAAACTTCCTCATCTGTGTGGGCGCGAACTTGCTCGAACGAGAAATAAATGTAATATCGGCAGAGTACGTTTGGTTTTTAAATAAAGAACTGAATTTTTACAGTCCACTGAAAGCACACGCGTTTGACTATTACCAAAATGTTTTAAGATTTTATTAAATATCTAATTTGAATATCTTCTTCCCAATTACAATTTATACCTGAAACTTTCAATGGCTTTGTATTTATTTTCTTTGGAAATTAATTCTCATTTCATTTATTTTTCAGGGGGCCTGAAGGACAGAGTGTCTAGCACTTGGGCGCTCGGTGTGCTTTCGAGTTTTAGTCCCGGCTTTGCCATGGATGTTTGTAGTGGTTCGAAATTCCGCTTACACCGTAGATCCCGGTTTAATATGATAGTAGAGAGTTGTCTTGAGGTTTAGTCAGTCTTCAGCCCTCGTAGTTTCTAGTTAAAAAGTGAAGCTGCTTAAACTGTTAACCTTACCATTAGTCATGGCCTTGTGCCTGCGACGGGCTCTTCTGAACCTTCTGTAGGTTTTCCTGCATCAGGGGGATTAGTAACAACAACAATTTATTTTTCAAATTTAACGAATTATTTTCAAAATTTCTTCAGACTCCTTTTAGTACTTTAACAGCAGTAGAAATAAAGGAAAGAGAATATCCATCTGTCGAATCTGCTGCATACAACATACCATCTATCTACAAAGAGTTATCAAGTGACTTTATTGCTTCAAAACGCTCTTCTTTAAAACCTTTAATATGATGCATAATAGTAGCTGGCCGTATAAATGGACTACATGTTACACAAAATGGTAATCAACACATCCTAAATACTTTAAACTTTAAATTACTGCATGTAATGTAAGTCACGTTTCTAGAAGTCTCGATTCAGAAACGGTCCTTAAGGAAATGGTCCTTTCTAAAGCGGATAGAAAAGGATCATCTCTGAAAAGGACAAAGAAAGATCATTTTATCCTTTCCCTTATGACAGTGACGCGACAGTGGGGAAGATACGATAGAATTCAAACAATGTGAAGTAGATTTCGACGAGGCAGAGGTGTAGTTTGTGCTAAGCATTTAACGAGAACTGGTACGTATGTTAATCGAGTTGCGTTGGAGATATTCTTATTAAATTTATCTCTGAATAATTATAATAATAATGATGACCTTTTATCTATGAATTTGACATTCTTGTCAGTTGGCGCGTAAGCCAGCTGAATATAAATTTGTAACGAATAATTCTAATAAATTTGAATCTAATTGCTTCATTAATAATTACGAGAAAACATTAATGAAATATATTAAACAGTGTTTATATTTCTACAAAACATTTAAGCAGCCATTTATACAACAAGTGCTGGTAAAAGCAACAGATTTCGTTATTTTGGCACAGTGGACAGAATATGATCTGCCAGATAACTGCGGTGAACAAACTTTTGCTTGTGCCTGGACAAATTTTTAGCCACTGTATATATTTTTTACTGTTTTAAAAATGATTTCACACTTTAAAAAAGATCTTTTAAACACAGCGGATGAGTTAGGGTAAAATGTGATCGATTGAATAAAAGTGTTGAACTTAAGAATTTAATTATGAGTGGTAATAGCTATACTAAAGAAGAGCCAGGTTTTGTGGATGTGGATATAATTAATTAGATTAATTATGCAATAAATTAGAAAATGTAAAATTAGAGGAAAATAATGAGGGCTCTAAAAATATATTCTAAGTTGAGAATTACATATCTAGAGTATGTATGTTATTGTTTCTTATTCCAAAAAGGGAAGAAGTGTGGAATTTATCTGCTTCTATGAAAAGGGAGCTTGAAGAATTAAAAGGTAAATTTTATTAAACCTGCTAAGAGAGAAGGCCATTAATATCTTTGTAAATTAGAAATCATTCAATATGATTTTTAAAAATGCGCAACTCTAATTGAATTTGGGCCTACTATTTGCAAAATTTCAAAAAAGCTATGCGTAGGGCAATCATGTTCGTGGCTATCGTATACAGTTTCCATCCCGTTTAAAAACTGGGAGTACAACTGTGCATTTAATTATAAGTGATAAGTTTTATGAGACCCTGAATTCAGAGACATGTTTACATATAAATATTTAAGCAAGCTCGTAATTGGTTTAAACCGAACTATCTTGCAATGGAATTATATATAATTTATTTACAATGTAAGAAAAATCTTTTTCTGCAACAAACGCAAATGAGCATGATCAAATATCAGCCAAAATGAGACCAATTTAAGATAAGTTATGGCTCGTCGAACTACACCACGAAATTTATTTGTGGTTCGGAAAGTCATTTTGTAAGCGATTCTGATGAAAGGTTCTTTAAAATAAATTTGAAAGTAGAACCAGCAGTAATAGCTTTAGTCCCTTTTTAAATTTTTTTTTCTCCTTCTGTAGTTGATCTTTAAACTATGCTTGAATATGGGAGAAAAAAGGACAGAGTGTATAATTGATACGTATGCACAGTTATTTGTATCTATCTTCATTAGGAAATGAGTAAGTAAATAAGCTGAAATAAATACACATATTATTGGAAAAAAATGCATGAAAATAAAGAGAATTATGTATAAAAAAACTATATTTATTTTATAAAAATTAAGAAACTTATAGCTGTCTAAAATAACTTAACAGTCTTCAAAATCCTTTTAATATTTTTAAATATAATTTTAAAAAGCCTATTTTCTAATATAAGTGCAACCAATTTTATATTTTAGTAAATCAAATGCCGACACAATTCAGATTTTAAGTAAAAAAATATTCCAATTGGTATAATATAGCAAAGGATCAATTAAATCTTTTATTAAGAAATTTATTTAAAGCAAAAAATATGTACATTAAAATTATTTGTTTTATTTATTAATATTTTATGAAGCGATATTAATTATATTAATTTTTTTATTCATAACAATAAAATAAAAGAAATAATCTTTTTACAATCATTTTATTTATTTTTTAAAAAATATTATTCTATTATTTCAGGAATAATTTTAAATTTTTACATAGCAAGCCACAAAATCTATAATTGATTTTTAGGAACCATTTAGTAAACTAGTATCAACATAATTAATCGCATTAAAATTTATTTAATATTTTTTAATACAAGATTTACAAAATTAATTTTGAATATGCATGTCTATCATCTGTCACTTTAAGAAGAAATTGTCATGACAAAAAAAAATTATTTTCGAAATGAAATCATTTGAAGTTTGAACGTGTCGCCATCTATGTGCATTATTTAAAACTAGAAATTATTATTTTGTTTTAACAGTATTTTACTAAAATCTTTATTTATTATTATGTTTTATGTTCAACAACATATAATTAATATAATGGACTCTTTGTGGGATTTATATATCAAAAAAATTATAAGATAAAATTTGAAAACATTTTATAAACAATTAGCTGAATTATTTTTATTGTGAATAAATATTACATCAGGTTAAAATTCGTTTATCTTATTTTCATTATTTTCGAAATAGAAACAATTATTATTGATATATTGCTATGCATATGCATATATTATATGAAATAATAAGATAAAATATGATGTTTTGTACACGATTGGGCTTCATATTCTATTTATGCATACTGCCTACGGATAATTAAGGATGAATATTCTTTTTGAGCATTTTAAGAGTAACTAGTCATGTGTTTGAGTATTGCAAGGGAGAAACAACCCGGAGAACACTTACCAAGTAACCTGATTGTCGATGTGAGGCACTTGAACAAGTAGTCATAAATGCAAAGAAAACTTCTCATTTCTGACAACAAGGATTGACAACAACAACAACAGATAACAAGGGCTTCCTAAACTCCTCTAAATAAAAGGTCAGTTTCTTTAAAGTATTAAAAAAAAATACATATTTTGAACAATAATGGAAGTATCAGTTTTATTTGCTAAAAAGAAATGCAATTTTTTAAGTAATTTTATTATCTCTTTATTTCAATATTTTCAAAAATTTTAAATTAAGTTTTGCCAAAGTCAGATACATTTAACTATTGATTGGCCAGTTGTAATTTCCACAGCTAACGTGCAGGATGACTCTGGCTTGAATTTGGTGTTGGCGTTTGCCTTTCTTCAAATTCAAATCTTTTTCCCAACAAATTTCTGAAATCGACTTTGTTCTTTATAAAACTTGTATATCAAGTAATCATAAAATACCTAAAAACTGGTATATATATATATATATAGATATGGGCCCGTACCTTTTTTGGTATATACATATATTTGGTATTTTTTGGTATATTTGGTATAATGTATATACATATACCGTATTTTGGTATATACATATATAATATATATATAAATATATAATTTTTTAAAAAAAGTTAATGTAATTTATACATATTATTAGTAATGAAATGTATAATTTTAAAATATAAATATTAATAACATGTTACTGTAATAGATAATAAATTATTTTTTTAGGATAGGAAGTTATTTTTAACTGATGAAGCAACTTAATTTAAAAGGGAATTTCAAACTGGAGTATGCAAATAATTTGAAATATTGGCATGGGTGTATTTTCCACTGATAAAAATGAAATTACCATACAATTAGGAAATTAGGCAATAAAAGTGAGATAAAGAAAAATTTTTAAATATGATCAATATCAAAATATTTAATAGTTCTTTTCTTAGGGATATTTGTAAGAAACAGCGTTATTTCTTTGGGGCATTTAGAAGCATTTTATAATGCTTTTGGATATGTGTGTGGCTTTAGACAACTTTGTAAAACTTGACTTTAGACAGCTTTGTTACCTTACTTTTTCTAGGTTATGTTGTATTTGTCAACCTAGCTAGTAAAACATGTTAAAAAACAAGCGCGTTCTTTTCTAAAACATCAACCTACTACTGAGTTTTATAAAGTCGAAGTCTATACAAGATTCAGTTGTAAGAAGTTTGGCAGTGGTCGGCTTAGAAAAGCAAAGAAAAGGAATGACCAATATATTGCTTAACAGAGAAAAATATATGGGCTGTATTGTTTACCAACTGATCACGTCAACTGAACGAACTGAAAAAATCTCTTCAATTGAGTCACATCCTCTTTACAGGCGGGATTCGTTTTGGTGTTATAAATTATCTCAACGTCAGTTAATATGGAGAAAGTCCCCTTTCATCCCACTAATATCTGAGGTTGGACTTACTGTATTTCTTTGGGAAAGAATCGTATGAACGAGTGGACTGAACTCCAGATTTTGAGAGGAGTTGCTGTTACTGGAAATTGTTATTATTAGCGAGCGATACTCTCCCACGTGCGTCTGTTTCGAGATCCCACTGGTGACGACTACATTTTTTGTAATGAGGTCAGACCATATCGAACTCGAGTTGTTGAGGAGTTTCTAGAATGGGAAACTATCATTAGAATGGATATTCCAGCGAACTTTATTCTTTTAAATCCCATAGAACTTGTTGAGGAGATACATGGAGGTATTATATAGATTGAGGAAATGTCTTTTGGTGCTATAATATCCGTCAGTGAACTCCCCTGAAGTTTCAAAACTGAATATCGTGAAAACTTATCCTTTGTAATTTCTTACATTCCCGCGAATATCGTAATTATTCTTACAGATCTTACACTCCAACTCTATTCTAATAACTGTTCCGTCTTTCATTCTCTTTTTCCTCTATTTTCCTGATGTATCCAAGATTTTCTAACCTTATTTTCTCTTTCCGTTTCCATTGTGTGTTCACAAAAATTCACCCACAGGATTCACAAATTGTACAGGGGCATCTTCGGTCTAGTTACAAAGATTTCATGCGATACACTAGTAGTAGAACACCCAACAACTGAAGCAGTCGATCTCTGAGCATGCAAAAAGAGGTTTTAATGAACCCAGAAAAGACAGACTGGATAATGATAACAATATTTATTAATCAATGGTTGAAAAGACTGCGAATGAAAGTGAAAAATTTAACCAAGAGTCTTACCATTGATCGAACATAAATAACAGTAAAGCAATTTGATTTTAATATAAAAGATTCAGTTGAATTTATTCATTTTGAATCATTTATTACAAGCAATAAATATGAAAAATAATAGTTCACTTATATATAACAGATATTTCAAAGAAATTAACTCACTCAATGTATACAATAATATGAAATATTTGTTAGTTAAATGAGTTGTATTTCAGCCGAAAAAGTTTTTTAAAACTTGAAATTATATAGGTGGAGAATTTTTTTGCCTTATATTTTATACATTAAATGTCTTTAAAGCAGTATTGTTAAATATTTATGGAGTAATTATGACCAATTCCTAATTTACTGAAATGTTTTTGGAGAAAATTTTTTAATATTTATATATTCAAACACGTTTTCTATTTTCTTAAAAAGATACTAAAACAAAAAGGTTAAAAATTCATCAGAAATTAAGATTTAAATGGTTAAGTGGCGCCATCTAGAGTGGGAAATTTTAATATATATTGAATTTGTAAAACAAAATATTTCTCTTTGATGAAATTCTTCAGTCAAAGAGAAATATTCAATAAATTAATATACATTCTGATTTAAATAAAATATTATGTAATTCATAAAAATTATGTATTCATAAAATTCTCATTATTTGAATGACTTATTTATTCTAACACACACTTTTTTAGTTCTAAATATGTAACGCTTTTATTATTATTTTTTTAATGACATATTAAAGTTTTTAAAAAAATTATTTAACATTTTTTTGGATTCATTAAATTTTAAAAGTTAAGTCAATTAAAAATTTGCAAAATTATTTAAACTTTGTTTTAAAAAATAATTTATGAGACAGTTACTAAGATATTTGAATTTTTAGTATTTTATTTACTATGGCTATTATGTACTAATATTTAAAATACAATAGTAATTAACACAATTGAATTTATTAGGGCAATATTCATAAGAATGGCCAGTAGTTCCATAATTTGATTATGATTGTTTCTTACCATAAGCATTTTAAGAAGGCTCCTATTTCTCCTAATTAAATAATATGTGAATCCTAAAGCAGCTATAACTACCAGCCAATTGAAACAGAAAATCTTATGTAATGCCCGTCTATCCAAAGCAGAGGCCAAAGAGATGCGTGTCGCATACAAGAGAAGCAATTCCATCTTGACTCAATCACTAGGATCTCCTTTTCCTCGGACATGAGTCGCCATGTAAGGAAAACACACGAGTTAGACAACTGACCCTGTAAGTGAATTCAATGATAAAAATAAATATTTTTAATCAAATCAAAACTTATTCGAAGAACAAAAAATAAACTAAATTATAAATAAAAAGTTATTTAACCAATGATATATAAAAATTATTTACCAATAACTAAAACATATTCATAGGAATGAAGATGATGAGTCGTAACAATTTCATATGATAACAATATGACCTGTGGTCTAAATGATGAAAAAAAAAAGGTAAAAGTTAATGGATCAACCCGAGTTTGGGATACTCTAACGCATCAGAAGAAATGTCCATGCAGAAAACAAGAATATGAACGATACAAACTTATGTGCCTATATATTGATGCATTTCTTATGTATATACTATACACTGAAGTGACAAAAGTCATGGGATAGCAATATGCAAATTTTCAGATGTCAGTAGCATCGCGTGGAACAGGTATAAATGCGCAGTGCCTTCGCAGAGCTTTCATTTCTTTTCAAGTTCTTTATGTGAAGAGGTTTTGACGTGATGATGACCGCACGACGGGAATTAACAGACCTCGAACGCGGAATGTTAGTTGGAGCTAGACGCATGGGTCATGCCATTTCGGAAATCGTTAGGGAATTCAACATTCCCAGATCCACTGTGTCAAGAGTGTGCCGAGAGTATGAAATTTCAGGCATAACATCCCACCATGGACAGCGCAGTGGTCGACCGCCTGCACTTAATGACCGAGACCGGCGACGACCGCAAAGAGTCGTAAATTCTAACAGACAAACAACACTGCGGCAAATAACCGCAGAAATCAATGTGCGACGTACAAGGGATTTGTCTGTTAGAACTGTGCGGAGAAATGTGGCTTTCTTGGGCTATTTCAGCAGAAGACCGACTCGAGTGCCTTTACTGACAGAACGACATCGCTTGCAGCGACTCTCGTGGGCACGTGAGCATATCGGTTGGTCCCTAGATGAATGGAAAACCGTGGCCTGGTCCCATGAGTCACGATTTCAGTTGGTAAGAGCTTATGGTAGGGTTCGAGTGTGGCGCAGACCCCACGAAGCCATGGACCCAAACTGTCAGCAAGGCACTGTTCAAGCTGGTGGTGGCTCCGTAATGGTGTGGGCTGTTTTTCATGGCATGGACTTGGTCCTCTGGTGCGACTGGACCGAACATTGACTGGAAATGCTTATGTTCAGCTACTTGGAGATCACTTGCAGCCATTCATGGACTTCATGTACCCAAACAACGATGGGATTTTTATGGATGACAATGCGCCATGTCACCGGGCCACAACTGTTCGCGATTGGTTTGAAGAACATTCTGGACAATTCCAACGAATGATCTGGCCACCTAGATCGCCCGACATGAATCCCATCGAGCATTTATGGGACATCATCGAGAGGTCTGTTCGTGACTAAAATCCTGCACCATCAACGCTTTCACAATTATGGACGTCTATCGAGACAGCATGACTCAATATTCCTGCAGAAGACTTCCAACGATTTGTTGAGTCCATGGCACGTCGAGTTGCTACACTTCGCCGGGCGAAAGGAGGGCCGACACGATATTAAGAGGTATCCCATGACTTTTGTCACTTCAGTGTATAACCGACTACTGTTGTTAATTAAATTGTTTTAACAACGGTGAATTAGAATTATAAAATGAGACATGGAAATAACAGATACAAATTAAACAAACAAACTTACCCACAGAAAATTATTCTATTTACGTTATCATTAAACAAATCTTTATGTCTTTATAATTTTTTTAACTGTACTAACTATCTCCACGCAAATGAGGTGCAGTAAAACTTTATCTGAGGTATTTGTGATACTCAGAACACATAAAAAGAAGTGTCCCTGAAAGAAGCTCAAATAACATAAATACAAACGTACTATACGTGCCTATATATTGATGCATTTCATATGTATAACCAGCTAATGTTGAATTAGTATTATAAAATGTGACATGAAAGCAACAGATAAAAATTTAATAAATAAAATTACACACAGAGACTGCATTATACTTATGTTACCATTAATGAAATCTTCCTTTCTGCGTGATTTTTTTAAAGCGTCGAAATATTTAAAAGCAAATGAGGTGCATTGAAACTCTACCTCAGAAGTCAGCTGTATTTCAGAATGATATCCAGCTTCCAATATAGATAAACCTTTCAAGGCCTCTTTCCGGCCGACCAGTAAAAATGCGTAAGGAAGTAGAGTACTTTGTTGTACCTAATTCAAATAGCAGAATGGTAAGAAAATAGAAAGCATTCTCCTAATTTGAAGCAGCAGAATATTGAGGACAGCATCTCTTGTCTTTTTGTGGTAGAGTTTTCTCTATATCGATTCTTGGCTCCTTGTCTATTTTTCACATATATTTTCTCAGAAAAGTAATTATATATTTGGGCAATATACAGGGCAATATATTTGGGCAATATAAATTCATTTGTTATATACAAACTAATTTGCAATAATAATTAATACAGTATGCATAATTTCCTTAAATCGTGTACATTATCAAAGCTATTACATTTATTAATAAAAAATAAACAAAAAATATTTAAAAAACATTCAATTTACATTTAATTACAGTTAAGAAAAAAGAAACAATTACTCAGAAAATCGTTGTATCACAGAATTTTTGTCCTCTTTGCAAAAAAATCACTGAGTTATCATCAATATTTCGATACAAAACCTCGAAGTACATCCCCAAAATTAATTTTAAGTTGTTGAAAACCACTTCTTATCAATAGAGGAATACTATAGCTCTCCATCCAAATAAGTATTACCTATCCAACATGGTGCATTGTGATATATGTTACAACATAAATCAGTTACAAATTGTATATATTCAATAAAATTACTTTTACAAGATTTTATATCCATTTAATATGATAAAATAAATTCCAGCATATCTAGAAAAAGAATTAGGACTTTCTATCACAATAATCTCGATAAAAAACATTCATGAATCATATTTAATGACATTGTTAGTGCAACACATGTAAACAAGTAAAAAAACAGCAATATATAAATCTATATTAATTAAAATAACCACATATAAAAGTCACAAATCTATAAATCAATTGGAGAATAACCTAATGGATTGCTGAATTATATTGCCGTCATATATGGAGTATGCCATCATATAAGGAATAGGAACTGGTAATCCTTTTACAAGTTCTATTATACTATTATTTGGAAAATAACTTTTGGTCAGATTCTTTAAAGGGAAGTGACTACAAAAGAGAATCTGATAGAATTTGAAGAAATCCTGAATTTCACTAATGAAGCTCCTAAGAACTTATAATCCTAATAATTGTACATATTTTTATTATTGACAAAACGCAGAATATATAAATAATAATCCATCAATGAAAATAATGACCAATATAAAAAATGTAATCATTGATTTACAATTAAAAAAAGGAAGCGTTGAAATTTTGAATTCCAATGCTAATAGTTTTGCAATCAAACGTTACTTAATTGCAAAATCAAGCTTCTATTTCCGGAAAAACTGATAAACAACCAGCAAAGACATTTTCATAACTAATAATAAATTAAAGTACCTTAATATTATTTTGAAAATATGGTAATTGTATTTCTAAGATTTTCTTTTCAGAAATTTTTAAATAAACAACATGCATTTTAGTATCATTTTATTTAATTGAGAGTTATTATTTGATGTAATAAAATTTAATATTATCCAAACTATAATTTCGATGTTTCTAAAATTTTAAATTTCCTTTAATTATTCACATGTTTTTTGACGAAAAAGCTTTCCTTTAATAAATATACCTATCAAAATTCTAAAAACAATTCCTCTTTGGAATCTTGTAAGTAAATACTAAATTCTATACATAGATTCTCCCCAAAGGCTCCATTAACGTGCATCCTTAGATCAAACATTGTGGATTGTCTTCAAAAATCACTTATAAAAACATCCCAAGACATTCATGCAAAATCTTATTACCCCTATGACTTGAGTACGTTATAAAAAGAACTTGTGATGAGTGGGAACATATTACGTTCTACATGTTATCATAAACTGGACATTACTATCTTAACATTTTCATCGCTTAAAAGAAAAGGAATTTAAAAAAAATGATAGTTTTTATATTAACTACTTTCAATATAAATAAATTCTGTGGCAGCGTATGGACATATGAAAGCGAATAAAACAGAAAAGTAAAATTTCAATTTTAATCAGTTTTGTTTTGCATTAAATTTATGATCGCATTTTTATTAACACTCAAAGAAATTTGGAAAAAGAAAAAGTATAGTAATTCATTTTATCTAACCAAATAAATTCGTGTAAGACACTATTATATAGGGTCTAAAACTTGGAGTTTAAAAGAGGTTCCATTTAAATGACGGGGAATTTGTTTTCCTACTTTCCTAGTTAAAGAAATCTTTCAAACTACTAATTTTAAAGGCTATTTTTAAATTCACAAGATACAAAAAAATTGAAATATGGTGATTCACCAACTGCAATAACAAATGTATTAAGTTTTACCTAGGAAGATCCGATACATTACACTCATTGTGGGCCATAATTTGGAATCCGGAATTTACAATAATAAATAACTGGAAACGAAAGTGGACTTTACTCTTTTTCCACGAAACCAGCAAAAAAATATTCCAATTTATGGTTTTATTGAATTAATTTTCAACACAGGCATGCACATTCATTTTCGGCACATTTTTGGTGTAACAATTTTCAAATGGTTCTCTCTCAATTCGAAAACACAAGACGATATCTAAAATTACTCTTATAACAAAAAATAATCTCATACATTTTTAAAAACTAACGAACTGCCGTTTTGATAATGAATTGTTTGTAATGAATAAAACATATGCAAAACAAACTTTATTAGGGCATCTTAACATGGAAAAAGAATATTAAAAAGTTTATCATTATATTTTTTATGATAAAAATGATCGATTATAAACAAATCAATTATAAGTTAGATTGTAAAAAAAACATATAAATCTCTGAAATAATTGTTTCTTAAAAAAATTTTAAAAATGGTACTTCTAATGCCTAAGTGATCTTATATTTGTGGTAAGGTAATTAAATAAAAATCTTAAAAGAGATAAATGCTAATTCAAAAGCAATTAAGTGCTAATGATACTGTATTTTAAGATGCATTAAGAAACAGTTTTCTTAATTACTGTAATTATAAATTCCAATTATCGAAAGTTTTAATATTATCTTCCTTATTAGCGTGCTCACTAAGGAAAAAAATGTAAAAGATATTTCTAAAATAAAGAAACTATAAAAAAAAGAACTAACGAAAGAAGAACTTATGCATATAGATGCTAGTGGTGAACTTGAAAATAAAGATATTTTTCATTTAATAAAAAGTCTAAGAAACTGATATCATTTTCAAACAGGGAAGATTTACTTGATAAATACCCTTATAATTTATCAATTGATCATATAATTCAGCGAAATTATCACAAAAATGCTGTTTAGGTGCTAGATTATTTTAATCTGGTCATTCTTATTTGGGTCATAGTGTATAATAACATATATCGTTATTATTGGTAAGACTGCTACTCATTCAGTTTTGAAATTTATCAAAAATTATTATTACTATAATCTATGATCATGCATAATAGGACAAATGGATAATTCAATTATGTGTAACCAAATTTATATTTATAAATATTTTCATAAATATGTCCGATTGAATCACAACACTTAATGAACACTATTGAAAACACTTATCAGCAGTGTTTAAAAAAGTTTTTTTATAAATGTAATCAACTGTGTTTAGGTAATAAACCATAAATATTAAAAATATGCTACAAAAATTAAAATACTTTTAATTTATGATAATGAATTTGATTATAAAAGAAAATTTTTCCCAAACACATGGTAGTCAAAAGTAAACATGACACACGATATTTTATTTGGATTTACATCATAAATGAACACTATATGCCATACAAAAATGTCATACTTACAAATTTGCATAAAATATACGTATATTATATATAAAAATGCATATATAATATATTTATTCAACATATATACATATACATAAAATACGCAAAATCAAACATAAAAATATTCATAAAATTTACATACGCTGGACGTAAAAATATCAATCATATATAATTCAATAAATTTTTTAAATATTTAAATGTCGTATGAGATTTTCTGTATTGCTATATGTCACATTTTAATGAACATTATTTCAGAACTGTTTTCTTAAATAAAATATAGATGTTGTCAGATCACTAACAATGGATAACTAAATGATAATCAACAAGCAAATTGAGTCACACGCAATATTTTAAATTATATGTGACTATCGAGGAAGTCAATATTTGTCTTTAATGGATTTATACCAATTTCATAGTAGATTGATGGTACAAAACATATAGATAATTTTAAATGTTTATTCTTTAATACATTGAATGCATATGCATTTTATTTAACATTTTACTGTACTGTTAAACACTTAAGAATACCCCATATGGTAAATTGCAATATCCAATTATTCTGTGGCTTAAAATCTTCAGAAATTTTTCTTTCTACAATCTTTAGAATTGTAAGTGGCCATTTTACATTTTCTCAGTTATCCAGTTGTAGAGTAATGCAATATTTAGAACTTTGAAAATTAAGTAGATCCTTTCCTTCTAGGGGGTTTGACCAAATAATCTAAGAGCAAATAAATATAATTGCTGAGTAAGTGCTTCAATAGATTCTTCCGAAACTGATATAACAGAATGAAAACAAATAATGCGTGTTTTTTATACTAAATTGTTCAAATGTAGTTATTTTTTTTGTTTATCAAATTTATTAGTAGTAGTAAAACGGATGTTGGAAAATCAGAGATGGTGAAAAAACTGAAATCATGCATGTGCAGTAGTCATAAAAACCTTGAACAGTGGCGTTTTATTTATTTTGTAAGGCACAATATTTTTTTTTTAAGCTTTAGGATTAACGTCCTAAAATCAATATAAATTAAATATCTGTAATAAAATTCTTGTACTACAACTACAGAACGGTTATGTATTAGAGTGAGCTCTCATAAAAACAAATCCCAACTTAAAAAACTTTTAAGGAATAAAATCTTCCACCACAAAAGAGATGAAGGAAAAACTTTTTTTACGAGAAACAAATCCCATTAAGAGAAAGAAGAAAACGTGTCAGGAGGAAAAAAGAAATATGGGTAATATCCCTTCATATCCACATGAGTTCACAGAAGTCATAATTTAATACAACACATTGATCCTATTAGTATTTGCATGCTCCCACTAAGAATCCAGATCTTTCTAATTCCTATTTTCCATAATAAATAAAGAAAGTAGAATGCAAATCCTTTCTAAAGGTTTTCATAAAAATCACTTGGAGGCATTGTGCTTTATTAAAGAATTTTGGCCAGTGCCCAAATTGTGGGACGTATTTGCATAATGATTTCGGTTCATTTATGAAATTCGGATATTGTTAAGTAAAAAGTTTTCTTGAAGGTCATACGTCGAAAGTTTATCCTAACTTCTCCTCTGAGAAAGCAATTTAGGGTAGAGCGTGCCTTTTTGTTAAGACTCTCAGCTAAGCCAGTGGGCTTTTAGATGTTGGTGGCTGTTGTTTCATGACCTAGATTCAGCGATAATTCAATTTTAGCATTTGTGAAACGTTACTGAAATGCTTATGTTTGTTGATTAGCAGCCTAATTTAGTTC
Source organism: Caerostris darwini (assembly GCA_021605075.1). NCBI lineage: Eukaryota > Metazoa > Arthropoda > Arachnida > Araneae > Araneidae > Caerostris > Caerostris darwini. The sequence goes on along the minus strand of BPLQ01002429.1, from coordinate 1,209 downwards.
TGCACGTGTCTCATTTAACTAAGTAGAATTGAAAGCTTCATATTTTCAGTTAATTTTGTAATGAACACTAACTGTGATATACAAAAGGGCATATCTCACTTTTAAAAATTTAGTAACTTAATATATGATTATTTCATATTTAATGTTTATTGTGAGCAACCATTAAATTAAACTATAAGAATACATTAATTAGGTCACTAGTTCTTAATAATATAAATATGTATTTGATAATATATATTTTCTGTATAGTGTGCATTATTTGTTAACTATATGTTATATTACATATTTTTTTACATATTTTCTAGTATTGAATATTGACATTTTATCAGTTCAAATATTTATTAAAAATTATTTTATATTATTCAAGTTTCAGTTGTTGATAAATTAATGATTGAATTATCTTTTTTGGTTTTAATTTATTTTATTGATTTAAATCAGTAGGGATTCTCGTAATTTAAGAAACTCGTTAAGTTTCATCAAAATCTTGAAGTTTATTTAAAAAGGCAAATGCAAGAATTCAAATAATATTTATTTTTCTTAAGCCCATATATAAATTACAATAGATATGAATACTCTCAGTTATTATCAGAAAATTTATAGAACATTAAATTTTAAATAAATTATTTTAATATTAAAGTGAAGATATTATTCAAACTTTAAACGAGATAAATATGACAAAATCATTCCGCTTTATTTTTGTTTTATCATGTGCAAATATGTTATTGCTCTAATATCAAATTTTTGAATTAACTAAAAAAATTTATTTGAACAAACATAAAAGTTAATTTCAATAATAGATTGAATCGAAAAAACCATTTAGGGGGAAATAAAACCTCCCATTTTATTTTCCTACAAAATATACAAAACAACATTGTGTAATAATAAAACACTTAAATTGTTTCCCATGTGAATTATTCAAATACGTAAGAAGGATCTATTTTTTTCATTTATAGTTACATAAGATTGTTAATTTTTCTGATGTAGTATAAGTTTAACTTCGTTCCTTAAATGCACCTTATAACCAGATCCTATTAAACAAAAACGCGCAAATGTTTCTTGATTTTTTGGAAGAATCGTTATTATTTTGCTTTAACAAATTTATTAATAGCAAAACGGATGTTTTAAAATTAGGGGTTGTATAAAAAAGTAACTGAAATCACTCATGTGCAATAGTCAAAGAAACAAAGCTTGTTTGTGAAAAAATGAAAA